>CAMPDV010004448.1:0-31570 GCA_946699065.1 Loxodes magnus
AAACTGAAATTCTATCTTCTTTTCTTAACTTTACTTCTTCACTTTTCTATAGGCTAACTTTTCATCTACAAGCATATCTTGACAAACCGAATACAGATTCGTAATTATTATATAATTACTAACATTTTGGATATTTTAACTTATATTTTTAGTGCTTGCTACGAAAACTTATCATTAGATTTCATTTTCTTACTTTACTTCTTCACTTTTCTAAATACTTATTACTTCTCAAAGCATACTCCTTAAAACTGAAATTCTATCTTCTTTTCTTACTTTACTTCTTCACTTTTCTATAGGCCTACACTTTCATCTACAAGCATATCTTGACAAACCGAATACAGATTCGTAATTATTATATAATTACTAACATTTTGGATATTTTAACTTATATTTTAGTGCTTGCTACGAAAACTTATCATTAGATTTCATTTTTCTTACTTTACTTCTTCACTTTTCTAAATACTTATTACTTCTCAAAGCATACTCCTTAAAACTGAAATTCTATCTTCTTTTTCTTACTTTACTTCTTCACTTTTCTATAGGCTAACTTTCATCTACAAGCATATCTTGACAAACCGAATACAGATTCGTAATTATTATATAATTACTAACATTTTGGATATTTTAACCTTATATTTTAGTGCTTGCTACGAAAACTTATCATTAGATTTTCATTTTCTTACCTTTACTTCTTCACTTTTCTAAATACTTATTACTTCTCAAAGCATACTCCTTAAAACTGAAATTCTATCTTCTTTTCTTACTTTACTTCTTCACTTCTTCTATAGGCTAACCTTTCATCTACAAGCATATCTTGACAAACCGAATACAGATTCGTAATTATTATATAATTTACTAACATTTTGGATATTTTAACTTATATTTTAGTGCTTGCTACGAAAACCTTATCATTAAGATTTCATTTTCTTACTTTACTTCTTCACTTTTCTAAATACTTATTACTTCTCAAAGCATACTCCTTAAAACTGAAATTCTATCTTCTTTTTCTTACTTTACTTCTTCACTTTTCTATAGGCTAACTTTCATCTACAAGCATATCTTGACAAACCGAATACAGATTCGTAATTTATTATATAATTACTAACATTTTGGATATTTTAACTTATATTTTAGGTGCTTGCTACGAAAACTTATCATTAGATTTTCATTTTCTTACTTTACTTCTTCACTTTTCTAAATACTTATTACTTCTCAAAGCATACTCCTTAAAACTGAAATTCTATCTTCTTTTCTTACTTTACTTCTTCACTTTTCTATAGGCTAACTTTCATCTACAAGCATATCTTGACAAACCGAATACAGATTCGTAATTATTATATAATTACTAACATTTTGGATATTTTAAACTTATATTTTAGTGCTTGCTACGAAAACTTATCATCTAGATTTCATTTTCTTACTTTACTTCGTTCACTTTTCTCTAAATACTTATTACTTCTCAAAGCATACTCCTTAAAACTGAAATTCTATCTTCTTTTTCTTACTTTACTTCTTCACTTTTCTATAGGCTAACTTTCATCTACAAGCATATCTTGACAAACCGAATACAGATTCGTAATTATTATATAAATTACTAACATTTTGGATATTTTAACTTATATTTTAGTGCTTGCTACGAAAACTTATCATTAGATTTCATTTTCTTACTTTACTTCTTCACTTTTCTAAATACTTATTACTTCTCAAAGCATACTCCTTAAAACTGAAATTCTATCTTCTTTTCTTACTTTACTTCTTCACTTTTCTATAGGCTAACTTTCATCTACAAGCATATCTTGACAAACCGAATACAGATTCGTAATTATTATATAATTACTAACATTTTTGGATATTTTAACTTATATTTTAGTGCTTGCTACGAAAACTTATCATTAGATTTCATTTTCTTACTTTACTTCTTGCACTTTTCTAAAATACTTATTACTTCTCAAAGCACTACTCCTTAAAACTGAAATTCTATCTTCTTTTCTTACTTTACTTCTTCACTTTTCTATAGGCTAACTTTCATCTACAAGCATATCTTGACAAACCGAATACAGATTCGTAATTATTATATAATTACTAACATTTTGGATATTTTAACTTATATTTTAGTGCTTGCTACGAAAACTTATCATTAGATTTCATTTTCTTACTTTACTTCTTCACTTTTCTAAATACTTATTACTTCTCAAAGCATACTCCTTAAAACTGAAATTCTATCTTCTTTTCTGTACTTTACTTCTTCACTTTTCTATAGGCTAACTTTCATCTACAAGACATATCTTGACAAACCGAATACAGATTCGTAATTATTATATAATTACTAACATTTTGGATATTTTAACTTATATTTTAGTGCTTGCTACGAAAACTTATCATTAGATTTCATTTTCTTACTTTACTTCTTCACTTTTCTAAATACTTATTACTTCTCAAAGCATACTCCTTAAAACTGAAATTCTATCTTCTTTTCTTACTTTACTTCTTCACTTTTCTATAGGCTAACTTTCATCTACAAGCATATCTTGACAAACCGAATACAGATTCGTAATTATTATATAATTACTAACATTTTGGATATTTTAACTTATATTTTAGTGCTTGCTACGAAAACTTATCATTAGATTTCATTTTCTTACTTTACTTCTTCACTTTTCTAAATACTTATTACTTCTCAAAGCATACTCCTTAAAACTGAAATTCTATCTTCTTTTCTTACTTTACTTCTTCACTTTTCTATAGGCTAACTTTCATCTACAAGCATATCTTGACAAACCGAATACAGATTCGTAATTATTATATAATTACTAACATTTTGGATATTTTTAACTTATATTTTAGTGCTTGCTACGAAAAACTTATCATTAGATTTCATTTTCTTACTTTACTTCTTCACTTTTCTAAATACTTATTACTTTCTCAAAGCCATACTCCTTAAAACTGAAATTCTATCTTCTTTTCTTACTTTACTTCTTCACTTTTCTATAGGCTAACTTTCATCTACAAGCATATCTTGACAAACCGAATACAGATTCGTAATTATTATATAATTACTAACATTTTGGATATTTTAACTTATATTTTAGTGCTTGCTACGAAAACTTATCATTAGATTTCATTTTCTTACTTTACTTCTTCACTTTTCTAAATACTTATTACTTCTCAAAGCATACTCCTTAAAACTGAAATTCTATCTTCTTTTCTTACTTTACTTCTTCACTTTTCTATAGGCTAACTTTCATCTACAAGCATATCTTGACAAACCGAATACAGATTCGTAATTATTATATAATTACTAACATTTTGGATATTTTAACTTATATTTTAGTGCTTGCTACGAAAACTTATCATTAGATTTCATTTTCTTACTTTACTTCTTCACTTTTCTAAATACTTATTACTTCTCAAAGCATACTCCTTAAAACTGAAATTCTATCTTCTTTTCTTACTTTACTTCTTCACTTTTCTATAGGCTAACTTTCATCTACAAGCATATCTTGACAAACCGAATACAGATTCGTAATTATTATATAATTACTAACATTTTGGATATTTTAACTTATATTTTAGTGCTTGCTACGAAAACTTATCATTAGATTTCATTTTCTTACTTTACTTCTTCACTTTTCTAAATACTTATTACTTCTCAAAGCATACTCCTTAAAACTGAAATTCTATCTTCTTTTCTTACTTTACTTCTTCACTTTTCTATAGGCTAACTTTCATCTACAAGCATATCTTGACAAACCGAATACAGATTCGTAATTATTATATAATTACTAACATTTTGGATATTTTAACTTATATTTTTAGTGCTTGCTACGAAAACTTATCATTAGATTTCATTTTCTTACTTTACTTCTTCACTTTTCTAAATACTTATTACTTCTCAAAGCATACTCCTTAAAACTGAAATTCTATCTTCTCTTTTCTTACTTTACTTCTTCACTTTTCTATAGGCTAACTTTCATCTACAAGCATATCTTGACAAACCGAATACAGATTCGTAATTATTATATAATTACTAACATTTTGGATATTTTTAACTTATATTTTAGTGCTTGCTACGAGAAACTTATCATTAGATTTCATTTTCTTACTTTACTTCTTCACTTTTCTAAATACTTATTACTTCTCAAAGCATACTCCTTAAAACTGAAATTCTATCTTCTTTTCTTACTTTACTTCTTCACTTTTCTATAGGCTAACTTTCATCTACAAGCATATCTTGACAAACCGAATACAGATTCGTAATTATTATATAATTACTAACAATTTTGGATATTTTAACTTATATTTTAGTGCTTGCTACGAAAACTTATCATTAGATTTCATTTTCTTACTTTACTTCTTCACTTTTCTAAATACTTATTACTTCTCAAAGCATACTCCTTAAAACTGAAATTCTATCTTCTTTTCTTACTTTACTTCTTCACTTTTCTATAGGCTAACTTTCATCTACAAGCATATCTTGACAAACCGAATACAGATTCGTAATTATTATATAATTACTAACATTTTGGATATTTTAACTTATATTTTAGTGCTTGCTACGAAAACTTATCATTAGATTTCATTTTCTTACTTTACTTCTTCACTTTTCTAAATACTTATTACTTCTCAAAGCATACTCCTTAAAACTGAAAATTCTATCTTCTTTTCTTACTTTACTTCTTCACTTTTCTATAGGCTAACTTTCATCTACAAGCATATCTTGACAAACCGAATACAGATTCGTAATTATTATATAATTACTAACATTTTGGATATTTTAACTTATATTTTAGTGCTTGCTACGAAAACTTATCATTAGATTTCATTTTCTTACTTTACTTCTTCACTTTTCTAAATACTTATTACTTCTCAAAGCATACTCCTTAAAACTGAAATTCTATCTTCTTTTCTTACTTTACTTCTTCACTTTTCTATAGGCTAACTTTCATCTACAAGCATATCTTGACAAACCGAATACAGATTCGTAATTATTATATAATTACTAACATTTTGGATATTTTAACTTATATTTTAGTGCTTGCTACGAAAACTTATCATTAGATTTCATTTTCTTACTTTACTTCTTCACTTTTCTAAATACTTATTACTTCTCAAAGCATACTCCTTAAAACTGAAATTCTATCTTCTTTTCTTACTTTACTTCTTCACTTTTCTATAGGCCTAACTTTCATCTACAAGCATATCTTGACAAACCGAATACAGATTCGTAATTATTATATAATTACTAACATTTTGGATATTTTAACTTATATTTTAGTGCTTGCTACGAAAAACTTATCATTAGATTTCATTTTTCTTACTTTACTTCTTCACTTTTCTAAATACTTATTACTTCTCAAAGCATACTCCTTAAAACTGAAATTCTATCTTCTTTTTCTTACTTTACTTCTTCACTTTTCTATAGGCTAGACTTTCATCTACAAGCATATCTTGACAAACCGAATACAGATTCGTAATTATATAATAATTACGAATCTGTATTCGGTTTGTCAAGATATGCTTGTAGATGAAAGTTAGCCTATAGAAAAGTGAAGAAGTAAAGTAAGAAAAGAAGATAGAATTTCAGTTTTAAGGAGTATGCTTTGAGAAGTAATAAGTATTTAGAAAAGTGAAGAGAAGTAAAGTAAGAAACATGAAATCTAATGATAAGTTTTTCGTAGCAAGCACTAAAAATATAAGTTAAAATATCCAAAATGTTAGTAATTATATAATAATTACGAATCTGTATTCGGTTTGTCAAGATATGCTTGTAGATGAAAGTTAGCCTATAGAAAAGTGAAGAAGTAAAGTAAGAAAAGAAGATAGAATTTCAGTTTTAAGGAGTATGCTTTGAGAAGTAATAAGTATTTAGAAAAGTGAAGAAGTAAAGTAAGAAAATGAAATCTAATGATAAGTTTTCGTAGCAAGCACTAAAATATAAGTTAAAATATCCAAAATGTTAGTAATTATATAATAATTACGAATCTGTATTCGGTTTGTCAAGATATGCTTGTAGATGAAAGTTAGCCTATAGAAAAGTGAAGAAGTAAAGTAAGAAAAGAAGATAGAATTTCAGTTTTAAGGAGTATGCTTTGAGAAGTAATAAGTATTTAGAAAAGTGAAGAAGTAAAGTAAGAAAATGAAATCTAATGATAAGTTTTCGTAGCAAGCACTAAAATATAAGTTAAAATATCCAAAATGTTAGTAATTATATAATAATTACGAATCTGTATTCGGTTTGTCAAGATATGCTTGTAGATGAAAGTTAGCCTATAGAAAAGTGAAGAAGTAAAGTAAGAAAAGAAGATAGAATTTCAGTTTTAAGGAGTATGCTTTGAGAAGTAATAAGTATTTAGAAAAGTGAAGAAGTAAAGTAAGAAATGAAATCTAATGATAAGTTTTCGTAGCAAGCACTAAAATATAAGTTAAAATATCCAAAATGTTAGTAATTATATAATAATTACGAATCTGTATTCGGTTTGTCAAGATATGCTTGTAGATGAAAGTTAGCCTATAGAAAAGTGAAGAAGTAAAGTAAGAAAAGAAGATAGAATTTCAGTTTTAAGGAGTATGCTTTGAGAAGTAATAAGTATTTAGAAAAGTGAAGAAGTAAAGTAAGAAAATGAAATCTAATGATAAGTTTTCGTAGCAAGCACTAAAATATAAGTTAAAATATCCAAAATGTTAGTAATTATATAATAATTACGAATCTGTATTCGGTTTTGTCAAGATATGCTTGTAGATGAAAGTTAGCCTATAGAAAAGTGAAGAAGTAAAGTAAGAAAAGAAGATAGAATTTCAGTTTTAAGGAGTATGCTTTGAGAAGTAATAAGTATTTAGAAAAGTGAAGAAGTAAGTAAGAAAATGAAATCTAATGATAAGTTTTCGTAGCAAGCACTAAAATATAAGTTAAAATATCCAAAATGTTAGTAATTATATAATAATTACGAATCTGTATTCGGTTTGTCAAGATATGCTTGTAGATGAAAGTTAGCCTATAGAAAAGTGAAGAAGTAAAGTAAGAAAAGAAGATAGAATTATGCAGTATTTAGAAAAGTGAAGAAGTAAAGTAAGGAAATCTAAGATAATGCACTTTTAGACGATCTGTATTCGGTTTGTAATATGCTTGTAGTGAAATTATAGAAAAGTGAAGAAGTAAAGTAAGATAGAATTTGAGGAGTATCTAAGAAAATGATAATGATTTTCGTAGCAAGCACTAAAATATAAGTTAAAATATCCAAAATGTTAGTAATTATATAATAATTACGAATCTGTATTCGGTTTGTCAAGATATGCTTGTAGATGAAAGTTAGCCTATAGAAAAGTGAAGAAGTAAAGTAAGAAAAGAAGATAGAATTTCAGTTTTAAGGAGTATGCTTTGAGAAGTAATAAGTATTTAGAAAAGTGAAGAAGTAAAGTAAGAAAATGAAATCTAATGATAAGTTTTCGTAGCAAGCACTAAAATATAAGTTAAAATATCCAAAATGTTAGTAATTATATAATAATTACGAATCTGTATTCGGTTTGTCAAGATATGCTTGTAGATGAAAGTTAGCCTATAGAAAAGTGAAGAAGTAAAGTAAGAAAAGAAGATAGAATTTCAGTTTTAAGGAGTATGCTTTGAGAAGTAATAAGTATTTAGAAAAGTGAAGAAGTAAAGTAAGAAAATGAAATCTAATGATAAGTTTTCGTAGCAAGCACTAAAATATAAGTTAAAATATCCAAAATGTTAGTAATTATATAATAATTACGAATCTGTATTCGGTTTGTCAAGATATGCTTGTAGATGAAAGTTAGCCTATAGAAAAGTGAAGAAGTAAAGTAAGAAAAGAAGATAGAATTTCAGTTTTAAGGAGTATGCTTTGAGAAGTAATAAGTATTTAGAAAAGTGAAGAAGTAAAGTAAGAAAATGAAATCTAATGATAAGTTTTCGTAGCAAGCACTAAAATATAAGTTAAAATATCCAAAATGTTAGTAATTATATAATAATTACGAATCTGTATTCGGTTTGTCAAGATATGCTTGTAGATGAAAGTTAGCCTATAGAAAAGTGAAGAAGTAAAGTAAGAAAAGAAGATAGAATTTCAGTTTTAAGGAGTATGCTTTGAGAAGTAATAAGTATTTAGAAAAGTGAAGAAGTAAAGTAAGAAAATGAAATCTAATGATAAGTTTTCGTAGCAAGCACTAAAATATAAGTTAAAATATCCAAAATGTTAGTAATTATATAATAATTACGAATCTGTATTCGGTTTGTCAAGATATGCTTGTAGATGAAAGTTAGCCTATAGAAAAGTGAAGAAGTAAAGTAAGAAAAGAAGATAGAATTTCAGTTTTAAGGAGTATGCTTTGAGAAGTAATAAGTATTTAGAAAAGTGAAGAAGTAAAGTAAGAAAATGAAATCTAATGATAAGTTTTCGTAGCAAGCACTAAAATATAAGTTAAAATATCCAAAATGTTAGTAATTATATAATAATTACGAATCTGTATTCGGTTTGTCAAGATATGCTTGTAGATGAAAGTTAGCCTATAGAAAAGTGAAGAAGTAAAGTAAGAAAAGAAGATAGAATTTCAGTTTTAAGGAGTATGCTTTGAGAAGTAATAAGTATTTAGAAAAGTGAAGAAGTAAAGTAAGAAAATGAAATCTAATGATAAGTTTTCGTAGCAAGCACTAAAATATAAGTTAAAATATCCAAAATGTTAGTAATTATATAATAATTACGAATCTGTATTCGGTTTGTCAAGATATGCTTGTAGATGAAAGTTAGCCTATAGAAAAGTGAAGAAGTAAAGTAAGAAAAGAAGATAGAATTTCAGTTTTAAGGAGTATGCTTTGAGAAGTAATAAGTATTTAGAAAAGTGAAGAAGTAAAGTAAGAAAATGAAATCTAATGATAAGTTTTCGTAGCAAGCACTAAAAATATAAGTTAAAAATATCCAAAATGTTAGTAATTATATAATAATTACGAATCTGTATTCGGTTTGTCAAGATATGCTTGTAGATGAAAGTTAGCCTATAGAAAAGTGAAGAAGTAAAGTAAGAAAAGAAGATAGAATTTCAGTTTTAAGGAGTATGCTTTGAGAAGTAATAAGTATTTAGAAAAGTGAAGAAGTAAAGTAAGAAAATGAAATCTAATGATAAGTTTTCGTAGCAAGCACTAAAATATAAGTTAAAATATCCAAAATGTTAGTAATTATATAATAATTACGAATCTGTATTCGGTTTGTCAAGATATGCTTGTAGATGAAAGTTAGCCTATAGAAAAGTGAAGAAGTAAAGTAAGAAAAGAAGATAGAATTTCAGTTTTAAGGAGTATGCTTTGAGAAGTAATAAGTATTTAGAAAAGTGAAGAAGTAAAGTAAGAAAATGAAATCTAATGATAAGTTTTCGTAGCAAGCACTAAAATATAAGTTAAAATATCCAAAATGTTAGTAATTATATAATAATTACGAATCTGTATTCGGTTTGTCAAGATATGCTTGTAGATGAAAGTTAGCCTATAGAAAAGTGAAGAAGTAAAGTAAGAAAAGAAGATAGAATTTCAGTTTTTAAGGAGTATGCTTTGAGAAGTAATAAGTATTTAGAAAAGTGAAGAAGTAAAGTAAGAAAATGAAATCTAATGATAAGTTTTCGTAGCAAGCACTAAAATATAAGTTAAAATATCCAAAATGTTAGTAATTATATAATAATTACGAATCTGTATTCGGTTTGTCAAGATATGCTTGTAGATGAAAGTTAGCCTATAGAAAAGTGAAGAAGTAAAGTAAGAAAAGAAGATAGAATTTCAGTTTTAAGGAGTATGCTTTGAGAAGTAATAAGTATTTAGAAAAGTGAAGAAGTAAAGTAAGAAAATGAAATCTAATGATAAGTTTTCGTAGCAAGCACTAAAAATATAAGTTAAAATATCCAAAATGTTAGTAATTATATAATAATTACGAATCTGTATTCGGTTTGTCAAGATATGCTTGTAGATGAAAGTTAGCCTATAGAAAAGTGAAGAAGTAAAGTAAGAAAAGAAGATAGAATTTCAGTTTTAAGGAGTATGCTTTGAGAAGTAATAAGTATTTAGAAAAGTGAAGAAGTAAAGTAAGAAAATGAAATCTAATGATAAGTTTTCGTAGCAAGCACTAAAATATAAGTTAAAATATCCAAAATGTTAGTAATTATATAATAATTACGAATCTGTATTCGGTTTGTCAAGATATGCTTGTAGATGAAAGTTAGCCTATAGAAAAGTGAAGAAGTAAAGTAAGAAAAGAAGATAGAATTTCAGTTTTAAGGAGTATGCTTTGAGAAGTAATAAGTATTTAGAAAAGTGAAGAAGTAAAGTAAGAAAATGAAATCTAATGATAAGTTTTCGTAGCAAGCACTAAAATATAAGTTAAAATATCCAAAATGTTAGTAATTATATAATAATTACGAATCTGTATTCGGTTTGTCAAGATATGCTTGTAGATGAAAGTTAGCCTATAGAAAAGTGAAGAAGTAAAGTAAGAAAAGAAGATAGAATTTCAGTTTTAAGGAGTATGCTTTGAGAAGTAATAAGTATTTAGAAAAGTGAAGAAGTAAAGTAAGAAAATGAAATCTAATGATAAGTTTTCGTAGCAAGCACTAAAATATAAGTTAAAATATCCAAAATGTTAGTAATTATATAATAATTACGAATCTGTATTCGGTTTGTCAAGATATGCTTGTAGATGAAAGTTAGCCTATAGAAAAGTGAAGAAGTAAAGTAAGAAAAGAAGATAGAATTTCAGTTTTAAGGAGTATGCTTTGAGAAGTAATAAGTATTTAGAAAAGTGAAGAAGTAAAGTAAGAAAATGAAATCTAATGATAAGTTTTCGTAGCAAGCACTAAAATATAAGTTAAAATATCCAAAATGTTAGTAATTATATAATAATTACGAATCTGTATTCGGTTTGTCAAGATATGCTTGTAGATGAAAGTTAGCCTATAGAAAAGTGAAGAAGTAAAGTAAGAAAAGAAGATAGAATTTCAGTTTTAAGGAGTATGCTTTGAGAAGTAATAAGTATTTAGAAAAGTGAAGAAGTAAAGTAAGAAAATGAAATCTAATGATAAGTTTTCGTAGCAAGCACTAAAATATAAGTTAAAATATCCAAAATGTTAGTAATTATATAATAATTACGAATCTGTATTCGGTTTGTCAAGATATGCTTGTAGATGAAAGTTAGCCTATAGAAAAGTGAAGAAGTAAAGTAAGAAAAGAAGATAGAATTTCAGTTTTAAGGAGTATGCTTTGAGAAGTAATAAGTATTTAGAAAAGTGAAGAAGTAAAGTAAGAAAATGAAATCTAATGATAAGTTTTCGTAGCAAGCACTAAAATATAAGTTAAAATATCCAAAATGTTAGTAATTATATAATAATTACGAATCTGTATTCGGTTTGTCAAGATATGCTTGTAGATGAAAGTTAGCCTATAGAAAAGTGAAGAAGTAAAGTAAGAAAAGAAGATAGAATTTCAGTTTTAAGGAGTATGCTTTGAGAAGTAATAAGTATTTAGAAAAAGTGAAGAAGTAAAGTAAGAAAATGAAATCTAATGATAAGTTTTCGTAGCAAGCACTAAAATATAAGTTAAAATATCCAAAATGTTAGTATTATATAATAATTACGAATCTGTATTCGGTTTGTCACGATATGCTTGTAGATGAAAGTTAGCCTATAGAAAAGTGAAGAAGTAAAGTAAGAAAAGAAGATAGAATTTCAGTTTTTAAGGAGTATGCTTTGAGAAGTAATAAGTATTTAGAAAAGTGAAGAAGTAAAGTAAGAAAATGAAATCTAATGATAAGTTTTCGTAGCAAGCACTAAAATATAAGTTAAAATATCCAAAATGTTAGTAATTATATAATAATTACGAATCTGTATTCGGTTTGTCAAGATATGCTTGTAGATGAAAGTTAGCCTATAGAAAAGTGAAGAAGTAAAGTAAGAAAAGAAGATAGAATTTCAGTTTTAAGGAGTATGCTTTGAGAAGTAATAAGTATTTAGAAAAGTGAAGAAGTAAAGTAAGAAAATGAAATCTAATGATAAGTTTTCGTAGCAAGCACTAAAATATAAGTTAAAATATCCAAAATGTTAGTAATTATATAATAATTACGAATCTGTATTCGGTTTGTCAAGATATGCTTGTAGATGAAAGTTAGCCTATAGAAAAGTGAAGAAGTAAAGTAAGAAAAGAAGATAGAATTTCAGTTTTAAGGAGTATGCTTTGAGAAGTAATAAGTATTTAGAAAAGTGAAGTAAAGTAAGAAAATGAAATCTAATGATAAGTTTTCGTAGCAAGCACTAAAATATAAGTTAAAATATCCAAAATGTTAGTAATTATATAATAATTACGAATCTGTATTCGGTTTGTCAAGATATGCTTGTAGATGAAAGTTAGCCTATAGAAAAGTGAAGAAGTAAAGTAAGAAAAGAAGATAGAATTTCAGTTTTAAGGAGTATGCTTTGAGAAGTAATAAGTATTTAGAAAAGTGAAGAAGTAAAGTAAGAAATGAAATCTAATGATAAGTTTTCGTAGCAAGCACTAAAATATAAGTTAAAATATCCAAAATGTTAGTAATTATATAATAATTACGAATCTGTATTCGGTTTGTCAAGATATGCTTGTAGATGAAAGTTAGCCTATAGAAAAGTGAAGAAGTAAAGTAAGAAAAGAAGATAGAATTTCAGTTTTAAGGAGTATGCTTTGAGAAGTAATAAGTATTTAGAAAAGTGAAGAAGTAAAGTAAGAAAATGAAATCTAATGATAAGTTTTCGTAGCAAGCACTAAAATATAAGTTAAAATATCCAAAATGTTAGTAATTATATAATAATTACGAATCTGTATTCGGTTTGTCAAGATATGCTTGTAGATGAAAGTTAGCCTATAGAAAAGTGAAGAAGTAAAGTAAGAAAAGAAGATAGAATTTCAGTTTTAAGGAGTATGCTTTGAGAAGTAATAAGTATTTAGAAAAGTGAAGAAGTAAAGTAAGAAAATGAAATCTAATGATAAGTTTTCGTAGCAAGCACTAAAATATAAGTTAAAATATCCAAAATGTTAGTAATTATATAATAATTACGAATCTGTATTCGGTTTGTCAAGATATGCTTGTAGATGAAAGTTAGCCTATAGAAAAGTGAAGAAGTAAAGTAAGAAAGAAGATAGAATTTCAGTTTTAAGGAGTATGCTTTGAGAAGTAATAAGTATTTAGAAAAGTGAAGAAGTAAAGTAAGAAAATGAAATCTAATGATAAGTTTTCGTAGCAAGCACTAAAATATAAGTTAAAATATCCAAAATGTTAGTAATTATATAATAATTACGAATCTGTATTCGGTTTGTCAAGATATGCTTGTAGATGAAAGTTAGCCTATAGAAAAGTGAAGAAGTAAAGTAAGAAAAGAAGATAGAATTTCAGTTTTAAGGAGTAATGCTTTGAGAAGTAATAAGTATTTAGAAAAGTGAAGAAGTAAAGTAAGAAAATGAAATCTAATGATAAGTTTTCGTAGCAAGCACTAAAATATAAGTTAAAATATCCAAAATGTTAGTAATTATATAATAATTACGAATCTGTATTCGGTTTGTCAAGATATGCTTGTAGATGAAAGTTAGCCTATAGAAAAGTGAAGAAGTAAAGTAAGAAAAGAAGATAGAATTTCAGTTTTAAGGAGTATGCTTTGAGAAGTAATAAGTATTTAGAAAAGTGAAGAAGTAAAGTAAGAAAATGAAATCTAATGATAAGTTTTCGTAGCAAGCACTAAAATATAAGTTAAAATATCCAAAATGTTAGTAATTATATAATAATTACGAATCTGTATTCGGTTTGTCAAGATATGCTTGTAGATGAAAGTTAGCCTATAGAAAAGTGAAGAAGTAAAGTAAGAAAAGAAGATAGAATTTCAGTTTTAAGGAGTATGCTTTGAGAAGTAATAAGTATTTAGAAAAGTGAAGAAGTAAAGTAAGAAAATGAAATCTAATGATAAGTTTTCGTAGCAAGCACTAAAATATAAGTTAAATATCCAAAATGTTAGTAATTATATAATAATTACGAATCTGTATTCGGTTTGTCAAGATATGCTTGTAGATGAAAGTTAGCCTATAGAAAAGTGAAGAAGTAAAGTAAGAAAAGAAGATAGAATTTCAGTTTTAAGGAGTATGCTTTGAGAAGTAATAAGTATTTAGAAAAGTGAAGAAGTAAAGTAAGAAAATGAAATCTAATGATAAGTTTTCGTAGCAAGCACTAAAATATAAGTTAAAATATCCAAAAAGTTAGTAATTATATAATAATTACGAATCTGTATTCGGTTTGTCAAGATATGCTTGTAGATGAAAGTTAGCCTATAGAAAAGTGAAGAAGTAAAGTAAGAAAAGAAGATAGAATTTCAGTTTTAAGGAGTATGCTTTGAGAAGTAATAAGTATTTAGAAAAGTGAAGAAGTAAAGTAAGAAAATGAAATCTAATGATAAGTTTTCGTAGCAAGCACTAAAATATAAGTTAAAATATCCAAAATGTTAGTAATTATATAATAATTACGAATCTGTATTCGGTTTGTCAAGATATGCTTGTAGATGAAAGTTAGCCTATAGAAAAGTGAAGAAGTAAAGTAAGAAAAGAAGATAGAATTTCAGTTTTAAGGAGTATGCTTTGAGAAGTAATAAGTATTTAGAAAAGTGAAGAAGTAAAGTAAGAAAATGAAATCTAATGATAAGTTTTCGTAGCAAGCACTAAAATATAAGTTAAAATATCCAAAATGTTAGTAATTATATAATAATTACGAATCTGTATTCGGTTTGTCAAGATATGCTTGTAGATGAAAGTTAGCCTATAGAAAAGTGAAGAAGTAAAGTAAGAAAAGAAGATAGAATTTCAGTTTTAAGGAGTATGCTTTGAGAAGTAATAAGTATTTAGAAAAGTGAAGAAGTAAAGTAAGAAAATGAAATCTAATGATAAGTTTTCGTAGCAAGCACTAAAATATAAGTTAAAATATCCAAAATGTTAGTAATTATATAATAATTACGAATCTGTATTCGGTTTGTCAAGATATGCTTGTAGATGAAAGTTAGCCTATAGAAAAGTGAAGAAGTAAAGTAAGAAAAGAAGATAGAATTTCAGTTTTAAGGAGTATGCTTTGAGAAGTAATAAGTATTTAGAAAAGTGAAGAAGTAAAGTAAGAAAATGAAATCTAATGATAAGTTTTCGTAGCAAGCACTAAAATATAAGTTAAAATATCCAAAATGTTAGTAATTATATAATAATTACGAATCTGTATTCGGTTTGTCAAGATATGCTTGTAGATGAAAGTTAGCCTATAGAAAAGTGAAGAAGTAAAGTAAGAAAAGAAGATAGAATTTCAGTTTTAAGGAGTATGCTTTGAGAAGTAATAAGTATTTAGAAAAGTGAAGAAGTAAAGTAAGAAAATGAAATCTAATGATAAGTTTTCGTAGCAAGCACTAAAATATAAGTTAAAATATCCAAAATGTTAGTAATTATATAATAATTACGAATCTGTATTCGGTTTGTCAAGATATGCTTGTAGATGAAAGTTAGCCTATAGAAAAGTGAAGAAGTAAAGTAAGAAAAGAAGATAGAATTTCAGTTTTAAGGAGTATGCTTTGAGAAGTAATAAGTATTTAGAAAAGTGAAGAAGTAAAGTAAGAAAATGAAATCTAATGATAAGTTTTCGTAGCAAGCACTAAAATATAAGTTAAAATATCCAAAATGTTAGTAATTATATAATAATTACGAATCTGTATTCGGTTTGTCAAGATATGCTTGTAGATGAAAGTTAGCCTATAGAAAAGTGAAGAAGTAAAGTAAGAAAAGAAGATAGAATTTCAGTTTTAAGGAGTATGCTTTGAGAAGTAATAAGTATTTAGAAAAGTGAAGAAGTAAAGTAAGAAAATGAAATCTAATGATAAGTTTTCGTAGCAAGCACTAAAATATAAGTTAAAATATCCAAAATGTTAGTAATTATATAATAATTACGAATCTGTATTCGGTTTGTCAAGATATGCTTGTAGATGAAAGTTAGCCTATAGAAAAGTGAAGAAGTAAAGTAAGAAAAGAAGATAGAATTTCAGTTTTAAGGAGTATGCTTTGAGAAGTAATAAGTATTTAGAAAAGTGAAGAAGTAAAGTAAGAAAATGAAATCTAATGATAAGTTTTCGTAGCAAGCACTAAAATATAAGTTAAAATATCCAAAATGTTAGTAATTATATAATAATTACGAATCTGTATTCGGTTTGTCAAGATATGCTTGTAGATGAAAGTTAGCCTATAGAAAAGTGAAGAAGTAAAGTAAGAAAAGAAGATAGAATTTCAGTTTTAAGGAGTATGCTTTGAGAAGTAATAAGTATTTAGAAAAGTGAAGAAGTAAAGTAAGAAAATGAAATCTAATGATAAGTTTCGTAGCAAGCACTAAAATATAAGTTAAAATATCCAAAATGTTAGTAATTATATAATAATTACGAATCTGTATTCGGTTTGTCAAGATATGCTTGTAGATGAAAGTTAGCCTATAGAAAAGTGAAGAAGTAAAGTAAGAAAAGAAGATAGAATTTCAGTTTTAAGGAGTATGCTTTGAGAAGTAATAAGTATTTAGAAAAGTGAAGAAGTAAAGTAAGAAAATGAAATCTAATGATAAGTTTTCGTAGCAAGCACTAAAATATAAGTTAAAATATCCAAAATGTTAGTAATTATATAATAATTACGAATCTGTATTCGGTTTGTCAAGATATGCTTGTAGATGAAAGTTAGCCTATAGAAAAGTGAAGAAGTAAAGTAAGAAAAGAAGATAGAATTTCAGTTTTAAGGAGTATGCTTTGAGAAGTAATAAGTATTTAGAAAAGTGAAGAAGTAAAGTAAGAAATGAAATCTAATGATAAGTTTTCGTAGCAAGCACTAAAATATAAGTTAAAATATCCAAAATGTTAGTAATTATATAATAATTACGAATCTGTATTCGGTTTGTCAAGATATGCTTGTAGATGAAAGTTAGCCTATAGAAAAGTGAAGAAGTAAAGTAAGAAAAGAAGATAGAATTTCAGTTTTAAGGAGTATGCTTTGAGAAGTAATAAGTATTTAGAAAAGTGAAGAAGTAAAGTAAGAAAATGAAATCTAATGATAAGTTTTTCGTAGCAAGCACTAAAATATAAGTTAAAATATCCAAAATGTTAGTAATTATATAATAATTACGAATCTGTATTCGGTTTGTCAAGATATGCTTGTAGATGAAAGTTAGCCTATAGAAAAGTGAAGAAGTAAAGTAAGAAAAGAAGATAGAATTTCAGTTTTAAGGAGTATGCTTTGAGAAGTAATAAGTATTTAGAAAAGTGAAGAAGTAAAGTAAGAAAATGAAATCTAATGATAAGTTTTCGTAGCAAGCACTAAAATATAAGTTAAAATATCCAAAATGTTAGTAATTATATAATAATTACGAATCTGTATTCGGTTTGTCAAGATATGCTTGTAGATGAAAGTTAGCCTATAGAAAAGTGAAGAAGTAAAGTAAGAAAAGAAGATAGAATTTCAGTTTTAAGGAGTATGCTTTGAGAAGTAATAAGTATTTAGAAAAGTGAAGAAGTAAAGTAAGAAAATGAAATCTAATGATAAGTTTTCGTAGCAAGCACTAAAATATAAGTTAAAATATCCAAAATGTTAGTAATTATATAATAATTACGAATCTGTATTCGGTTTGTCAAGATATGCTTGTAGATGAAAGTTAGCCTATAGAAAAGTGAAGAAGTAAAGTAAGAAAAGAAGATAGAATTTCAGTTTTAAGGAGTATGCTTTGAGAAGTAATAAGTATTTAGAAAAGTGAAGAAGTAAAGTAAGAAAATGAAATCTAATGATAAGTTTTCGTAGCAAGCACTAAAATATAAGTTAAAATATCCAAAATGTTAGTAATTATATAATAATTACGAATCTGTATTCGGTTTGTCAAGATATGCTTGTAGATGAAAGTTAGCCTATAGAAAAGTGAAGAAGTAAAGTAAGAAAAGAAGATAGAATTTCAGTTTTAAGGAGTATGCTTTGAGAAGTAATAAGTATTTAGAAAAGTGAAGAAGTAAAGTAAGAAAATGAAATCTAATGATAAGTTTTCGTAGCAAGCACTAAAATATAAGTTAAAATATCCAAAATGTTAGTAATTATATAATAATTACGAATCTGTATTCGGTTTGTCAAGATATGCTTGTAGATGAAAGTTAGCCTATAGAAAAGTGAAGAAGTAAAGTAAGAAAAGAAGATAGAATTTCAGTTTTAAGGAGTATGCTTTGAGAAGTAATAAGTATTTAGAAAAGTGAAGAAGTAAAGTAAGAAAATGAAATCTAATGATAAGTTTCGTAGCAAGCACTAAAATATAAGTTAAAATATCCAAAATGTTAGTAATTATATAATAATTACGAATCTGTATTCGGTTTGTCAAGATATGCTTGTAGATGAA
This sequence comes from Loxodes magnus, assembly GCA_946699065.1. Classification (NCBI taxonomy): domain Eukaryota; phylum Ciliophora; class Karyorelictea; order Loxodida; family Loxodidae; genus Loxodes; species Loxodes magnus. The sequence goes on from CAMPDV010004448.1 coordinate 18,435, forward strand.
AGTTAGCCTATAGAAAAGTGAAGAAGTAAAGTAAGAAAAGAAGATAGAATTTCAGTTTTAAGGAGTATGCTTTGAGAAGTAATAAGTATTTAGAAAAGTGAAGAAGTAAAGTAAGAAAATGAAATCTAATGATAAGTTTTCGTAGCAAGCACTAAAATATAAGTTAAAATATCCAAAATGTTAGTAATTATATAATAATTACGAATCTGTATTCGGTTTGTCAAGATATGCTTGTAGATGAAAGTTAGCCTATAGAAAAGTGAAGAAGTAAAGTAAGAAAAGAAGATAGAATTTCAGTTTTAAGGAGTATGCTTTGAGAAGTAATAAGTATTTAGAAAAGTGAAGAAGTAAAGTAAGAAAATGAAATCTAATGATAAGTTTTCGTAGCAAGCACTAAAATATAAGTTAAAATATCCAAAATGTTAGTAATTATATAATAATTACGAATCTGTATTCGGTTTGTCAAGATATGCTTGTAGATGAAAGTTAGCCTATAGAAAAGTGAAGAAGTAAAGTAAGAAAAGAAGATAGAATTTCAGTTTTAAGGAGTATGCTTTGAGAAGTAATAAGTATTTAGAAAAGTGAAGAAGTAAAGTAAGAAAATGAAATCTAATGATAAGTTTTCGTAGCAAGCACTAAAATATAAGTTAAAATATCCAAAATGTTAGTAATTATATAATAATTACGAATCTGTATTCGGTTTGTCAAGATATGCTTGTAGATGAAAGTTAGCCTATAGAAAAGTGAAGAAGTAAAGTAAGAAAAGAAGATAGAATTTCAGTTTTAAGGAGTATGCTTTGAGAAGTAATAAGTATTTAGAAAAGTGAAGAAGTAAAGTAAGAAAATGAAATCTAATGATAAGTTTTCGTAGCAAGCACTAAAATATAAGTTAAAATATCCAAATGTTAGTAATTATATAATAATTACGAATCTGTATTCGGTTTGTCAAGATATGCTTGTAGATGAAAGTTAGCCTATAGAAAAGTGAAGAAGTAAAGTAAGAAAAGAAGATAGAATTTCAGTTTTAAGGAGTATGCTTTGAGAAGTAATAAGTATTTAGAAAAGTGAAGAAGTAAAGTAAGAAAATGAAATCTAATGATAAGTTTTCGTAGCAAGCACTAAAATATAAGTTAAAATATCCAAAATGTTAGTAATTATATAATAATTACGAATCTGTATTCGGTTTGTCAAGATATGCTTGTAGATGAAAGTTAGCCTATAGAAAAGTGAAGAAGTAAAGTAAGAAAAGAAGATAGAATTTCAGTTTTAAGGAGTATGCTTTGAGAAGTAATAAGTATTTAGAAAAGTGAAGAAGTAAAGTAAGAAAATGAAATCTAATGATAAGTTTTCGTAGCAAGCACTAAAATATAAGTTAAAATATCCAAAATGTTAGTAATTATATAATAATTACGAATCTGTATTCGGTTTGTCAAGATATGCTTGTAGATGAAAGTTAGCCTATAGAAAAGTGAAGAAGTAAAGTAAGAAAAGAAGATAGAATTTCAGTTTTAAGGAGTATGCTTTGAGAAGTAATAAGTATTTAGAAAAGTGAAGAAGTAAAGTAAGAAAATGAAATCTAATGATAAGTTTTCGTAGCAAGCACTAAAATATAAGTTAAAATATCCAAAATGTTAGTAATTATATAATAATTACGAATCTGTATTCGGTTTGTCAAGATATGCTTGTAGATGAAAGTTAGCCTATAGAAAAGTGAAGAAGTAAAGTAAGAAAAGAAGATAGAATTTCAGTTTTAAGGAGTATGCTTTGAGAAGTAATAAGTATTTAGAAAAGTGAAGAAGTAAAGTAAGAAAATGAAATCTAATGATAAGTTTTCGTAGCAAGCACTAAAATATAAGTTAAAATATCCAAAATGTTAGTAATTATATAATAATTACGAATCTGTATTCGGTTTGTCAAGATATGCTTGTAGATGAAAGTTAGCCTATAGAAAAGTGAAGAAGTAAAGTAAGAAAAGAAGATAGAATTTCAGTTTTAAGGAGTATGCTTTGAGAAGTAATAAGTATTTAGAAAAGTGAAGAAGTAAAGTAAGAAAATGAAATCTAATGATAAGTTTTCGTAGCAAGCACTAAAATATAAGTTAAAATATCCAAAATGTTAGTAATTATATAATAATTACGAATCTGTATTCGGTTTGTCAAGATATGCTTGTAGATGAAAGTTAGCCTATAGAAAAGTGAAGAAGTAAAGTAAGAAAAGAAGATAGAATTTCAGTTTTAAGGAGTATGCTTTGAGAAGTAATAAGTATTTAGAAAAGTGAAGAAGTAAAGTAAGAAAATGAAATCTAATGATAAGTTTTCGTAGCAAGCACTAAAATATAAGTTAAAATATCCAAAATGTTAGTAATTATATAATAATTACGAATCTGTATTCGGTTTGTCAAGATATGCTTGTAGATGAAAGTTAGCCTATAGAAAAGTGAAGAAGTAAAGTAAGAAAAGAAGATAGAATTTCAGTTTTAAGGAGTATGCTTTGAGAAGTAATAAGTATTTAGAAAAGTGAAGAAGTAAAGTAAGAAAATGAAATCTAATGATAAGTTTTCGTAGCAAGCACTAAAATATAAGTTAAAATATCCAAAATGTTAGTAATTATATAATAATTACGAATCTGTATTCGGTTTGTCAAGATATGCTTGTAGATGAAAGTTAGCCTATAGAAAAGTGAGAAGTAAAGTAAGAAAAGAAGATAGAATTTCAGTTTTAAGGAGTATGCTTTGAGAAGTAATAAGTATTTAGAAAAGTGAAGAAGTAAAGTAAGAAAATGAAATCTAATGATAAGTTTTCGTAGCAAGCACTAAAATATAAGTTAAAATATCCAAAATGTTAGTAATTATATACTAACATTTTGGATATTTTAACTTATATTTTAGTGCTTGCTACGAAAACTTATCATTAGATTTCATTTTCTTACTTTACTTCTTCACTTTTCTAAATACTTATTACTTCTCAAAGCATACTCCTTAAAACTGAAATTCTATCTTCTTTTCTTACTTTACTTCTTCACTTTTCTATAGGCTAACTTTCATCTACAAGCATATCTTGACAAACCGAATACAGATTCGTAATTATTATATAATTACTAACATTTTGGATATTTTAACTTATATTTTAGTGCTTGCTACGAAAACTTATCATTAGATTTCATTTTCTTACTTTACTTCTTCACTTTTCTAAATACTTATTACTTCTCAAAGCATACTCCTTAAAACTGAAATTCTATCTTCTTTTCTTACTTTACTTCTTCACTTTTCTATAGGCTAACTTTCATCTACAAGCATATCTTGACAAACCGAATACAGATTCGTAATTATTATATAATTACTAACATTTTGGATATTTTAACTTATATTTTAGTGCTTGCTACGAAAACTTATCATTAGATTTCATTTTCTTACTTTACTTCTTCACTTTTCTAAATACTTATTACTTCTCAAAGCATACTCCTTAAAACTGAAATTCTATCTTCTTTTCTTACTTTACTTCTTCACTTTTCTATAGGCTAACTTTCATCTACAAGCATATCTTGACAAACCGAATACAGATTCGTAATTATTATATAATTACTAACATTTTGGATATTTTAACTTATATTTTAGTGCTTGCTACGAAAACTTATCATTAGATTTCATTTTCTTACTTTACTTCTTCACTTTTCTAAATACTTATTACTTCTCAAAGCATACTCCTTAAAACTGAAATTCTATCTTCTTTTCTTACTTTACTTCTTCACTTTTCTATAGGCTAACTTTCATCTACAAGCATATCTTGACAAACCGAATACAGATTCGTAATTATTATATAATTACTAACATTTTGGATATTTTAACTTATATTTTAGTGCTTGCTACGAAAACTTATCATTAGATTTCATTTTCTTACTTTACTTCTTCACTTTTCTAAATACTTATTACTTCTCAAAGCATACTCCTTAAAACTGAAATTCTATCTTCTTTCTTACTTTACTTCTTCACTTTTCTATAGGCTAACTTTCATCTACAAGCATATCTTGACAAACCGAATACAGATTCGTAATTATTATATAATTACTAACATTTTGGATATTTTAACTTATATTTTAGTGCTTGCTACGAAAACTTATCATTAGATTTCATTTTCTTACTTTACTTCTTCACTTTTCTAATACTTATTACTTCTCAAAGCATACTCCTTAAAACTGAAATTCTATCTTCTTTTCTTACTTTACTTCTTCACTTTTCTATAGGCTAACTTTCATCTACAAGCATATCTTGACAAACCGAATACAGATTCGTAATTATTATATAATTACTAACATTTTGGATATTTTAACTTATATTTTAGTGCTTGCTACGAAAACTTATCATTAGATTTCATTTTCTTACTTTACTTCTTCACTTTTCTAAATACTTATTACTTCTCAAAGCATACTCCTTAAAACTGAAATTCTATCTTCTTTTCTTACTTTACTTCTTCACTTTTCTATAGGCTAACTTTCATCTACAAGCATATCTTGACAAACCGAATACAGATTCGTAATTATTATATAATTACTAACATTTTGGATATTTTAACTTATATTTTAGTGCTTGCTACGAAAACTTATCATTAGATTTCATTTTCTTACTTTACTTCTTCACTTTTCTAAATACTTATTACTTCTCAAAGCATACTCCTTAAAACTGAAATTCTATCTTCTTTTCTTACTTTACTTCTTCACTTTTCTATAGGCTAACTTTCATCTACAAGCATATCTTGACAAACCGAATACAGATTCGTAATTATTATATAATTACTAACATTTTGGATATTTTAACTTATATTTTAGTGCTTGCTACGAAAACTTATCATTAGATTTCATTTTCTTACTTTACTTCTTCACTTTTCTAAATACTTATTACTTCTCAAAGCATACTCCTTAAAACTGAAATTCTATCTTCTTTTCTTACTTTACTTCTTCACTTTTCTATAGGCTAACTTTCATCTACAAGCATATCTTGACAAACCGAATACAGATTCGTAATTATTATATAATTACTAACATTTTGGATATTTTAACTTATATTTTAGTGCTTGCTACGAAAACTTATCATTAGATTTCATTTTCTTACTTTACTTCTTCACTTTTCTAAATACTTATTACTTCTCAAAGCATACTCCTTAAAACTGAAATTCTATCTTCTTTTCTTACTTTACTTCTTCACTTTTCTATAGGCTAACTTTCATCTACAAGCATATCTTGACAAACCGAATACAGATTCGTAATTATTATATAATTACTAACATTTTGGATATTTTAACTTATATTTTAGTGCTTGCTACGAAAACTTATCATTAGATTTCATTTTCTTACTTTACTTCTTCACTTTTCTAAATACTTATTACTTCTCAAAGCATACTCCTTAAAACTGAAATTCTATCTTCTTTTCTTACTTTACTTCTTCACTTTTCTATAGGCTAACTTTCATCTACAAGCATATCTTGACAAACCGAATACAGATTCGTAATTATTATATAATTACTAACATTTTGGATATTTTAACTTATATTTTAGTGCTTGCTACGAAAACTTATCATTAGATTTCATTTTCTTACTTTACTTCTTCACTTTTCTAAATACTTATTACTTCTCAAAGCATACTCCTTAAAACTGAAATTCTATCTTCTTTTCTTACTTTACTTCTTCACTTTTCTATAGGCTAACTTTCATCTACAAGCATATCTTGACAAACCGAATACAGATTCGTAATTATTATATAATTACTAACATTTTGGATATTTTAACTTATATTTTAGTGCTTGCTACGAAAACTTATCATTAGATTTCATTTTCTTACTTTACTTCTTCACTTTTCTAAATACTTATTACTTCTCAAAGCATACTCCTTAAAACTGAAATTCTATCTTCTTTTCTTACTTTACTTCTTCACTTTTCTATAGGCTAACTTTCATCTACAAGCATATCTTGACAAACCGAATACAGATTCGTAATTATTATATAATTACTAACATTTTGGATATTTTAACTTATATTTTAGTGCTTGCTACGAAAACTTATCATTAGATTTCATTTTCTTACTTTACTTCTTCACTTTTCTAAATACTTATTACTTCTCAAAGCATACTCCTTAAAACTGAAATTCTATCTTCTTTTCTTACTTTACTTCTTCACTTTTCTATAGGCTAACTTTCATCTACAAGCATATCTTGACAAACCGAATACAGATTCGTAATTATTATATAATTACTAACATTTTGGATATTTTAACTTATATTTTAGTGCTTGCTACGAAAACTTATCATTAGATTTCATTTTCTTACTTTACTTCTTCACTTTTCTAAATACTTATTACTTCTCAAAGCATACTCCTTAAAACTGAAATTCTATCTTCTTTTCTTACTTTACTTCTTCACTTTTCTATAGGCTAACTTTCATCTACAAGCATATCTTGACAAACCGAATACAGATTCGTAATTATTATATAATTACTAACATTTTGGATATTTTAACTTATATTTTAGTGCTTGCTACGAAAACTTATCATTAGATTTCATTTTCTTACTTTACTTCTTCACTTTTCTAAATACTTATTACTTCTCAAAGCATACTCCTTAAAACTGAAATTCTATCTTCTTTTCTTACTTTACTTCTTCACTTTTCTATAGGCTAACTTTCATCTACAAGCATATCTTGACAAACCGAATACAGATTCGTAATTATTATATAATTACTAACATTTTGGATATTTTAACTTATATTTTAGTGCTTGCTACGAAAACTTATCATTAGATTTCATTTTCTTACTTTACTTCTTCACTTTTCTAAATACTTATTACTTCTCAAAGCATACTCCTTAAAACTGAAATTCTATCTTCTTTTCTTACTTTACTTCTTCACTTTTCTATAGGCTAACTTTCATCTACAAGCATATCTTGACAAACCGAATACAGATTCGTAATTATTATATAATTACTAACATTTTGGATATTTTAACTTATATTTTAGTGCTTGCTACGAAAACTTATCATTAGATTTCATTTTCTTACTTTACTTCTTCACTTTTCTAAATACTTATTACTTCTCAAAGCATACTCCTTAAAACTGAAATTCTATCTTCTTTTCTTACTTTACTTCTTCACTTTTCTATAGGCTAACTTTCATCTACAAGCATATCTTGACAAACCGAATACAGATTCGTAATTATTATATAATTACTAACATTTTGGATATTTTAACTTATATTTTAGTGCTTGCTACGAAAACTTATCATTAGATTTCATTTTCTTACTTTACTTCTTCACTTTTCTAAATACTTATTACTTCTCAAAGCATACTCCTTAAAACTGAAATTCTATCTTCTTTTCTTACTTTACTTCTTCACTTTTCTATAGGCTAACTTTCATCTACAAGCATATCTTGACAAACCGAATACAGATTCGTAATTATTATATAATTACTAACATTTTGGATATTTTAACTTATATTTTAGTGCTTGCTACGAAAACTTATCATTAGATTTCATTTTCTTACTTTACTTCTTCACTTTTCTAAATACTTATTACTTCTCAAAGCATACTCCTTAAAACTGAAATTCTATCTTCTTTTCTTACTTTACTTCTTCACTTTTCTATAGGCTAACTTTCATCTACAAGCATATCTTGACAAACCGAATACAGATTCGTAATTATTATATAATTACTAACATTTTGGATATTTTAACTTATATTTTAGTGCTTGCTACGAAAACTTATCATTAGATTTCATTTTCTTACTTTACTTCTTCACTTTTCTAAATACTTATTACTTCTCAAAGCATACTCCTTAAAACTGAAATTCTATCTTCTTTTCTTACTTTACTTCTTCACTTTTCTATAGGCTAACTTTCATCTACAAGCATATCTTGACAAACCGAATACAGATTCGTAATTATTATATAATTACTAACATTTTGGATATTTTAACTTATATTTTAGTGCTTGCTACGAAAACTTATCATTAGATTTCATTTTCTTACTTTACTTCTTCACTTTTCTAAATACTTATTACTTCTCAAAGCATACTCCTTAAAACTGAAATTCTATCTTCTTTCTTACTTTACTTCTTCACTTTTCTATAGGCTAACTTTCATCTACAAGCATATCTTGACAAACCGAATACAGATTCGTAATTATTATATAATTACTAACATTTTGGATATTTTAACTTATATTTTAGTGCTTGCTACGAAAACTTATCATTAGATTTCATTTTCTTACTTTACTTCTTCACTTTTCTAAATACTTATTACTTCTCAAAGCATACTCCTTAAAACTGAAATTCTATCTTCTTTTCTTACTTTACTTCTTCACTTTTCTATAGGCTAACTTTCATCTACAAGCATATCTTGACAAACCGAATACAGATTCGTAATTATTATATAATTACTAACATTTTGGATATTTTAACTTATATTTTAGTGCTTGCTACGAAAACTTATCATTAGATTTCATTTTCTTACTTTACTTCTTCACTTTTCTAAATACTTATTACTTCTCAAAGCATACTCCTTAAAACTGAAATTCTATCTTCTTTTCTTACTTTACTTCTTCACTTTTCTATAGGCTAACTTTCATCTACAAGCATATCTTGACAAACCGAATACAGATTCGTAATTATTATATAATTACTAACATTTTGGATATTTTAACTTATATTTTAGTGCTTGCTACGAAAACTTATCATTAGATTTCATTTTCTTACTTTACTTCTTCACTTTTCTAAATACTTATTACTTCTCAAAGCATACTCCTTAAAACTGAAATTCTATCTTCTTTTCTTACTTTACTTCTTCACTTTTCTATAGGCTAACTTTCATCTACAAGCATATCTTGACAAACCGAATACAGATTCGTAATTATTATATAATTACTAACATTTTGGATATTTTAACTTATATTTTAGTGCTTGCTACGAAAACTTATCATTAGATTTCATTTTCTTACTTTACTTCTTCACTTTTCTAAATACTTATTACTTCTCAAAGCATACTCCTTAAAACTGAAATTCTATCTTCTTTTCTTACTTTACTTCTTCACTTTTCTATAGGCTAACTTTCATCTACAAGCATATCTTGACAAACCGAATACAGATTCGTAATTATTATATAATTACTAACATTTTGGATATTTTAACTTATATTTTAGTGCTTGCTACGAAAACTTATCATTAGATTTCATTTTCTTACTTTACTTCTTCACTTTTCTAAATACTTATTACTTCTCAAAGCATACTCCTTAAAACTGAAATTCTATCTTCTTTTCTTACTTTACTTCTTCACTTTTCTATAGGCTAACTTTCATCTACAAGCATATCTTGACAAACCGAATACAGATTCGTAATTATTATATAATTACTAACATTTTGGATATTTTAACTTATATTTTAGTGCTTGCTACGAAAACTTATCATTAGATTTCATTTTCTTACTTTACTTCTTCACTTTTCTAAATACTTATTACTTCTCAAAGCATACTCCTTAAAACTGAAATTCTATCTTCTTTTCTTACTTTACTTCTTCACTTTTCTATAGGCTAACTTTCATCTACAAGCATATCTTGACAAACCGAATACAGATTCGTAATTATTATATAATTACTAACATTTTGGATATTTTAACTTATATTTTAGTGCTTGCTACGAAAACTTATCATTAGATTTCATTTTCTTACTTTACTTCTTCACTTTTCTAAATACTTATTACTTCTCAAAGCATACTCCTTAAAACTGAAATTCTATCTTCTTTTCTTACTTTACTTCTTCACTTTTCTATAGGCTAACTTTCATCTACAAGCATATCTTGACAAACCGAATACAGATTCGTAATTATTATATAATTACTAACATTTTGGATATTTTAACTTATATTTTAGTGCTTGCTACGAAAACTTATCATTAGATTTCATTTTCTTACTTTACTTCTTCACTTTTCTAAATACTTATTACTTCTCAAAGCATACTCCTTAAAACTGAAATTCTATCTTCTTTTCTTACTTTACTTCTTCACTTTTCTATAGGCTAACTTTCATCTACAAGCATATCTTGACAAACCGAATACAGATTCGTAATTATTATATAATTACTAACATTTTGGATATTTTAACTTATATTTTAGTGCTTGCTACGAAAACTTATCATTAGATTTCATTTTCTTACTTTACTTCTTCACTTTTCTAAATACTTATTACTTCTCAAAGCATACTCCTTAAAACTGAAATTCTATCTTCTTTTCTTACTTTACTTCTTCACTTTTCTATAGGCTAACTTTCATCTACAAGCATATCTTGACAAACCGAATACAGATTCGTAATTATTATATAATTACTAACATTTTGGATATTTTAACTTATATTTTAGTGCTTGCTACGAAAACTTATCATTAGATTTCATTTTCTTACTTTACTTCTTCACTTTTCTAAATACTTATTACTTCTCAAAGCATACTCCTTAAAACTGAAATTCTATCTTCTTTTCTTACTTTACTTCTTCACTTTTCTATAGGCTAACTTTCATCTACAAGCATATCTTGACAAACCGAATACAGATTCGTAATTATTATATAATTACTAACATTTTGGATATTTTAACTTATATTTTAGTGCTTGCTACGAAAACTTATCATTAGATTTCATTTTCTTACTTTACTTCTTCACTTTTCTAAATACTTATTACTTCTCAAAGCATACTCCTTAAAACTGAAATTCTATCTTCTTTTCTTACTTTACTTCTTCACTTTTCTATAGGCTAACTTTCATCTACAAGCATATCTTGACAAACCGAATACAGATTCGTAATTATTATATAATTACTAACATTTTGGATATTTTAACTTATATTTTAGTGCTTGCTACGAAAACTTATCATTAGATTTCATTTTCTTACTTTACTTCTTCACTTTTCTAAATACTTATTACTTCTCAAAGCATACTCCTTAAAACTGAAATTCTATCTTCTTTTCTTACTTTACTTCTTCACTTTTCTATAGGCTAACTTTCATCTACAAGCATATCTTGACAAACCGAATACAGATTCGTAATTATTATATAATTACTAACATTTTGGATATTTTAACTTATATTTTAGTGCTTGCTACGAAAACTTATCATTAGATTTCATTTTCTTACTTTACTTCTTCACTTTTCTAAATACTTATTACTTCTCAAAGCATACTCCTTAAAACTGAAATTCTATCTTCTTTTCTTACTTTACTTCTTCACTTTTCTATAGGCTAACTTTCATCTACAAGCATATCTTGACAAACCGAATACAGATTCGTAATTATTATATAATTACTAACATTTTGGATATTTTAACTTATATTTTAGTGCTTGCTACGAAAACTTATCATTAGATTTCATTTTCTTACTTTACTTCTTCACTTTTCTAAATACTTATTACTTCTCAAAGCATACTCCTTAAAACTGAAATTCTATCTTCTTTTCTTACTTTACTTCTTCACTTTTCTATAGGCTAACTTTCATCTACAAGCATATCTTGACAAACCGAATACAGATTCGTAATTATTATATAATTACTAACATTTTGGATATTTTAACTTATATTTTAGTGCTTGCTACGAAAAACTTATCATTAGATTTCATTTTCTTACTTTACTTCTTCACTTTTCTAAATACTTATTACTTCTCAAAGCATACTCCTTAAAACTGAAATTCTATCTTCTTTTCTTACTTTACTTCTTCACTTTTCTATAGGCTAACTTTCATCTACAAGCATATCTTGACAAACCGAATACAGATTCGTAATTATTATATAATTACTAACATTTTGGATATTTTAACTTATATTTTAGTGCTTGCTACGAAAACTTATCATTAGATTTCATTTTCTTACTTTACTTCTTCACTTTTCTAAATACTTATTACTTCTCAAAGCATACTCCTTAAAACTGAAATTCTATCTTCTTTTCTTACTTTACTTCTTCACTTTTCTATAGGCTAACTTTCATCTACAAGCATATCTTGACAAACCGAATACAGATTCGTAATTATTATATAATTACTAACATTTTGGATATTTTAACTTATATTTTAGTGCTTGCTACGAAAACTTATCATTAGATTTCATTTTCTTACTTTACTTCTTCACTTTTCTAAATACTTATTACTTCTCAAAGCATACTCCTTAAAACTGAAATTCTATCTTCTTTTCTTACTTTACTTCTTCACTTTTCTATAGGCTAACTTTCATCTACAAGCATATCTTGACAAACCGAATACAGATTCGTAATTATTATATAATTACTAACATTTTGGATATTTTAACTTATATTTTAGTGCTTGCTACGAAAACTTATCATTAGATTTCATTTTCTTACTTTACTTCTTCACTTTTCTAAATACTTATTACTTCTCAAAGCATACTCCTTAAAACTGAAATTCTATCTTCTTTTCTTACTTTACTTCTTCACTTTTCTATAGGCTAACTTTCATCTACAAGCATATCTTGACAAACCGAATACAGATTCGTAATTATTATATAATTACTAACATTTTGGATATTTTAACTTATATTTTAGTGCTTGCTACGAAACTTATCATTAGATTTCATTTTCTTACTTTACTTCTTCACTTTTCTAAATACTTATTACTTCTCAAAGCATACTCCTTAAAACTGAAATTCTATCTTCTTTTCTTACTTTACTTCTTCACTTTTCTATAGGCTAACTTTCATCTACAAGCATATCTTGACAAACCGAATACAGATTCGTAATTATTATATAATTACTAACATTTTGGATATTTTAACTTATATTTTAGTGCTTGCTACGAAAACTTATCATTAGATTTCATTTTCTTACTTTACTTCTTCACTTTTCTAAATACTTATTACTTCTCAAAGCATACTCCTTAAAACTGAAATTCTATCTTCTTTTCTTACTTTACTTCTTCACTTTTCTATAGGCTAACTTTCATCTACAAGCATATCTTGACAAACCGAATACAGATTCGTAATTATTATATAATTACTAACATTTTGGATATTTTAACTTATATTTTAGTGCTTGCTACGAAAACTTATCATTAGATTTCATTTTCTTACTTTACTTCTTCACTTTTCTAAATACTTATTACTTCTCAAAGCATACT
>CAMPDV010004449.1:0-48250 GCA_946699065.1 Loxodes magnus
CATTCACTTCTAAAACAGAAAAATTGCTCAATACTTTCTCTTTCTAAACACTATCACTCGTTTTTACTCACTTTTATTAAATTAAAGTTATAACTTTCTTTAAACTCACTTTTCTCCTCATCTTTTACTCCTTTTCATTTACTTCTAAAACAGAAAAATTACTCAATAATTTCTCTTTCTTAACACCGTTACTCGTTTTTACTCGCTTTTATAAATTAAAGTTATAACTTTCTTTAAACTCACTTTTCTCCTCATCTTTTACTCCTCTTCATTCACTTCTAAAACAGAAAAATTGCTCAATACTTTCTCTTTCTAAACACTATCACTCGTTTTTACTCGCTTTTATTAAATTAAAGTTATAACTTTCTTTAAACTCACTTTTCTCCTCATCTTTTACTCCTCTTCATTCACTTCTAAAACAGAAAAATTGCTCAATACTTTCTCTTTCTAAACACTATCACTCGTTTTTACTCGCTTTTATTAAATTAAAGTTATAACTTTCTTTAAACTCACTTTTCTCCTCATCTTTTACTCCTCTTCATTCACTTCTAAAACAGAAAAATTGCTCAATACTTTCTCTTTCTAAACACTATCACTCGTTTTTACTCACTTTTATTAAATTAAAGTAATAACTTTCTTTAAACTCACTTTTCTCCTCATCTTTTACTCCTCTTCATTCACTTCTAAAACAGAAAAATTACTCAATACTTTCTCTTTCTAAACACTATCACTCGTTTTTAATCACTTTTATTAAATTAAAGTTATAACTTTCTTTAAACTCACTTTTCTCTTCATCTTTTACTCCTCTTCATTCATTTCTAAAACAGAAAAATTGCTCAATACTTTCTCTTTCTAAACACTATCACTCGTTTTTACTCACTTTTATTAAATTAAAGTTATAACTTTCTTTAAACTCACTTTTCTCCTCATCTTTTACTCCTTTTCATTCACTTCTAAAACAGAAAAATTACTCAATACTTTCTCTTTCTTAACACCGTTAATCGTTTTTACTCGCTTTTATTAAATTAAAGTTATAACTTTCTTTAAATCACTTTTCTCCTCATCTTTTACTCCTCTTCATTCACTTCTAAAACAGAAAAATTACTCAATACTTTCTCTTTCTAAACACTATCACTCGTTTTTACTCGCTTTTATTAAATTAAAGTTATAACTTTCTTTAAACTCACTTTTCTCCTCATCTTTTACTCCTCTTCATTCACTTCTTAAACAGAAAAATTGCTCAATACTTTCTCTTTCTAAACACTATCACTCGTTTTTACTCGCTTTTATTAAATTAAGTTATAACTTTCTTTAAACTCACTTTTCTCCTCATCTTTTACTCCTCTTCATTTACTTCTAAAACAGAAAAATTACTCAATACTTTCTCTTTCTTAACACCATCACTCGTTTTTACTCGCTTTTATTAAATTAAAGTTATAACTTTCTTTAAATCACTTTTCTCCTCATCTATTACTCCTCTTCATTCACTTCTAAAACAGAAAAAATTGCTCAATACTTTCTCTTTCTAAACACTATCACTCGTTTTTACTCGCTTTTATTAAATTAAAGTTATAACTTTCTTTAAACTCACTTTTCTCCTCATCTTTTACTCCTCTTCATTCACTTCTAAAACAGAAAAATTGCTCAATACTTTCTCTTTCTTAACACCGTTACTCGTTTTTACTCGCTTTTATTAAATTAAAGTTATAACTTTCTTTAAACTCACTTTTCTCCTCATCTTTTACTCCTCTTCATTCACTTCTAAAACAGAAAAATTGCTCAATACTTTCTCTTTCTTAACACCGTTACTCGTTTTTACTCGCTTTTATTAAATTAAAGTTATAACTTTCTTTAAACTCACTTTTCTCCTCATCTTTTACTCCTCTTCATTCACTTCTAAAACAGAAAAATTGCTCAATACTTTCTCTTTCTAAACACTATCACTCGTTTTTACTCGCTTTTATTAAATTAAAGTTATAACTTTCTTTAAACTCACTTTTCTCCTCATCTTTTACTCCTCTTCATTCACTTCTAAAACAGAAAAATTGCTCAATACTTTCTCTTTCTAAACACTATCACTCGTTTTTACTCGCTTTTATTAAATTAAAGTTATAACTTTCTTTAAACTCACTTTTCTCCTCATCTTTTACTCCTCTTCATTCACTTCTAAAACAGAAAAATTGCTCAATACTTTCTCTTTCTAAACACTATCACTCGTTTTTACTCACTTTTATTAAATTAAAGTTATAACTTTCTTTAAACTCACTTTTCTCCTCATCTTTTACTCCTCTTCATTCACTTCTAAAACAGAAAAATTACTCAATACTTTCTCTTTCTAAACACTCTCACTCGTTTTTACTCACTTTTATTAAATTAAAGTTATAACTTTCTTTAAACTCACTTTTCTCCTCATCTTTTACTCCTCTTCATTCACTTCTAAAACAGAAAAAATTGCTCAATACTTTCTCTTTCTAAACACCGTTACTCGTTTTTACTCACTTTTATTAAATTAAAGTTATAACTTTCTTTAAACTCACTTTTCTCCTCATCTTTTACTCCTCTTCATTCACTTATAAAACAGAAAAATTACTCAATACTTTCTCTTTCTAAACACTATCACTCGTTTTTAATCACTTTTATTAAATTAAAGTTATAACTTTCTTTAAACTCACTTTTCTCTTCATCTTTTACTCCTCTTCATTCACTTCTAAAACAGAAAAATTACTCAATACTTTCTCTTTCTTAACACCGTTACTCGTTTTTACTCGCTTTTATTAAATTAAAGTTATAACTTTCTTTAAACTCACTTTTCTCCTCATCTTTTACTTCTTTCATTCACTTCTAAAACAGAAAAATTACTCAATACTTTCTCTTTCTAAACACTCTCACTCGTTTTTACTCGCTTTTATTAAATTAAAGTTATAACTTTCTTTAAACTCACTTTTCTCCTCATCTTTTACTCCTCTTCATTCACTTCTAAACAGAAAAATTGCTCAATACTTTCTCTTTCTAAACACCGTTACTCGTTTTTACTCACTTTTATTAAATTAAAGTTATAACTTTCTTTAAACTCACTTTTCTCCTCATCTTTTACTCCTCTTCATTCACTTATAAAACAGAAAAATTACTCAATACTTTCTCTTTCTAAACACTATCACTCGTTTTTACTCGCTTTTATTAAATTAAAGTTATAACTTTCTTTAAACTCACTTTTCTCCTCATCTTTTACTCCTCTTCATTCACTTCTAAAACAGAAAAATTACTCAATACTTTCTCTTTCTTAACACCGTTACTCGTTTTTACTCGCTTTTATTAAATTAAAGTTATAACTTTCTTTAAATCACTTTTCTCCTCATCTTTTACTTCTTTCATTCACTTCTAAAACAGAAAAATTACTCAATACTTTCTCTTTCTAAACACTATCACTCGTTTTTACTCACTTTTATTAAATTAAAGTTATAACTTTCTTTAAATCACTTTTCTCCTCATCTTTTACTCCTCTTCATTCACTTCTAAAACAGAAAAATTGCTCAATACTTTCTCTTTCTAAACACTATCACTCGTTTTTACTCACTTTTATTAAATTAAAGTTATAACTTTCTTTAAACTCACTTTTCTCCTCATCTTTTACTCCTCTTCATTCACTTCTAAAACAGAAAAATTGCTCAATACTTTCTCTTTCTAAACACTATCACTCGTTTTTAATCACTTTTATTAAATTAAAGTTATAACTTTCTTTAAACTCACTTTTCTCTTCATCTTTTACTCCTCTTCATTCATTTCTAAAACAGAAAAATTGCTCAATACTTTCTCTTTCTAAACACTATCACTCGTTTTTACTCGCTTTTATTAAATTAAAGTTATAACTTTCTTTAAACTCACTTTTCTCCTCATCTTTTACTCCTTTTCATTTACTTCTAAAACAGAAAAATTACTCAATACTTTCTCTTTCTTAACACCGTTACTCGTTTTTACTCGCTTTTATTAAATTAAAGTTATAACTTTCTTTAAATCACTTTTCTCCTCATCTTTTACTCCTCTTCATTCACCTCTAAAACAGAAAAAATTACTCAATACTTTCTCTTTCTAAACACTATCACTCGTTTTTACTCACTTTTATTAAATTAAAGTTATCACTTTCTTTAAACTCACTTTTCTCCTCATCTTTTACTCCTCTTCATTCACTTCTAAAACAGAAAAATTGCTCAATACTTTCTCTTTCTAAACACTATCACTCGTTTTTACTCGCTTTTATTAAATTAAAGTTATAACTTTCTTTAAACTCACTTTTCTCCTCATCTTTTACTTCTTTCATTCACTTCTAAAACAGAAAAATTACTCAATACTTTCTCTTTCTAAACACCGTTACTCGTTTTTACTCGCTTTAATTAAATTAAAGTTATAACTTTCTTTAAACTCACTTTTCTCCTCATCTTTTACTTCTTTCATTCACTTCTAAAACAGAAAAATTACTCAATACTTTCTCTTTCTAAACACTATCACTCGTTTTTACTCGCTTTTATTAAATTAAAGTTATAACTTTCTTTAAACTCACTTTTCTCCTCATCTTTTACTCCTCTTCATTCACTTCTAAAACAGAAAAATTGCTCAATACTTTCTCTTTCTTAACACCGTTACTCGTTTTTACTCGCTTTTATTAAATTAAAGTTATAACTTTCTTTAAACTCACTTTTCTCCTCATCTTTTACTCCTCTTCATTCACCTCTAAACAGAAAAATTACTCAATACTTTCTCTTTCTAAACACTATCACTCGTTTTTACTCACTTTTATTAAATTAAAGTTATCACTTTCTTTAAACTCACTTTTCTCCTCATCTTTTACTTCTTTCATTCACTTCTAAAACAGAAAAATTGCTCAATACTTTCTCTTTCTAAACACTATCACTCGTTTTTACTCGCTTTTATTAAATTAAAGTTATAACTTTCTTTAAACTCACTTTTCTCCTCATCTTTTACTCCTCTTCATTCACTTCTAAAACAGAAAAATTGCTCAATACTTTCTCTTTCTAAACACTATCACTCGTTTTTACTCGCTTTTATTAAATTAAAGTTATAACTTTCTTTAAACTCACTTTTCTCCTCATCTTTTACTCCTCTTCATTCACTTCTAAAACAGAAAAATTGCTCAATACTTTCTCTTTCTAAACACTATCACTCGTTTTTACTCGCTTTTATTAAATTAAAGTTATAACTTTCTTTAAACTCACTTTTCTCCTCATCTTTTACTCCTCTTCATTCACTTCTAAAACAGAAAAATTGCTCAATACTTTCTCTTTCTAAACACCGTTACTCGTTTTTACTCACTTTTATTAAATTAAAGTTATAACTTTCTTTAAACTCACTTTTCTCCTCATCTTTTACTCCTCTTCATTCACTTCTAAAACAGAAAAATTGCTCAATACTTTCTCTTTCTAAACACTATCACTCGTTTTTACTCGCTTTTATTAATTAAAGTTATAACTTTCTTTAAACTCACTTTTCTCCTCATCTTTTACTCCTCTTCATTCACTTCTAAAACAGAAAAATTACTCAATACTTTCTCTTTCTAAACACTATCACTCGTTTTTACTCGCTTTTATTAAATTAAAGTTATAACTTTCTTTAAACTCACTTTTCTCCTCATCTTTTACTCCTCTTCATTCACTTCTAAAACAGAAAAATTGCTCAATACTTTCTCTTTCTAAACACTATCACTCGTTTTTACTCACTTTTATTAAATTAAAGTTATAACTTTCTTTAAACTCACTTTTCTCCTCATCTTTTACTCCTCTTCATTCACTTCTAAAACAGAAAAATTGCTCAATACTTTCTCTTTCTAAACACTATCACTCGTTTTTACTCACTTTTATTAAATTAAAGTTATAACTTTCTTTAAACTCACTTTTCTCCTCATCTTTTACTCCTCTTCATTCACTTCTAAAACAGAAAAATTACTCAATACTTTCTCTTTCTAAACACTATCACTCGTTTTTACTCACTTTTATTAAATTAAAGTTATAACTTTCTTTAAACTCACTTTTCTCCTCATCTTTTACTCCTCTTCATTCACTTCTAAAACAGAAAAATTGCTCAATACTTTCTCTTTCTAAACACTATCACTCGTTTTTACTCGCTTTTATTAAATTAAAGTTATAACTTTCTTTAAACTCACTTTTCTCCTCATCTTTTACTCCTCTTCATTCACTTCTAAAACAGAAAAATTGCTCAATACTTTCTCTTTCTAAACACTATCACTCGTTTTTACTCACTTTTATTAAATTAAAGTTATAACTTTCTTTAAACTCACTTTTCTCCTCATCTTTTACTCCTCTTCATTCACCTCTAAAACAGAAAAATTACTCAATACTTTCTCTTTCTAAACACTATCACTCGTTTTTACTCACTTTTATTAAATTAAAGTTATCACTTTCTTTAAACTCACTTTTCTCCTCATCTTTTACTCCTCTTCATTCACTTCTAAAACAGAAAAATTGCTCAATACTTTCTCTTTCTAAACACTATCACTCGTTTTTACTCACTTTTATTAAATTAAAGTTATAACTTTCTTTAAATCACTTTTCTCCTCATCTTTTACTCCTCTTCATTCACTTCTAAAACAGAAAAATTGCTCAATACTTTCTCTTTCTAAACACTATCACTCGTTTTTACTAACTTTGTTAAAATTAAAGTTATAACTTTCTTTAAACTCACTTTTCTCCTCATCTTTTACTCCTCTTCATTTACTTCTAAAACAGAAAATTACTCAATACTTTCTCTTTCTTAACACCGTTACTCGTTTTTACTCGCTTTTATTAAATTAAAGTTATAACTTTCTTTAAACTCACTTTTCTCCTCATCTTTTACTCCTCTTCATTCACTTCTAAAACAGAAAAATTGCTCAATACTTTCTCTTTCTAAACACTATCACTCGTTTTTACTCGCTTTTATTAAATTAAAGTTATAACTTTCTTTAAACTCACTTTTCTCCTCATCTTTTACTCCTCTTCATTCACTTCTAAAACAGAAAAATTACTCAATACTTTCTCTTTCTAAACACTATCACTCGTTTTTACTCGCTTTTATTAAATTAAAGTTATAACTTTCTTTAAACTCACTTTTCTCCTCATCTTTTACTCCTTTTCATTCACTTCTAAAACAGAAAAATTGCTCAATACTTTCTCTTTCTAAACACTATCACTCGTTTTTACTCGCTTTTATTAAATTAAAGTTATAACTTTCTTTAAACTCACTTTTCTCCTCATCTTTTACTCCTCTTCATTCACTTCTAAAACAGAAAAATTGCTCAATACTTTCTCTTTCTAAACACTATCACTCGTTTTTACTCGCTTTTATTAAATTAAAGTTATAACTTTCTTTAAACTCACTTTTCTCCTCATCTTTTACTCCTCTTCATTCACTTCTAAAACAGAAAAATTGCTCAATACTTTCTCTTTCTAAACACTATCACTCGTTTTTACTCGCTTTTATTAAATTAAAGTTATAACTTTCTTTAAACTCACTTTTCTCCTCATCTTTTACTCCTCTTCATTCACCTCTAAAACAGAAAAATTACTCAATACTTTCTCTTTCTAAACACTATCACTCGTTTTTACTCACTTTTATTAAATTAAAGTTATCACTTTCTTTAAACTCACTTTTCTCCTCATCTTTTACTCCTCTTCATTCACTTCTAAAACAGAAAAATTGCTCAATACTTTCTCTTTCTAAACACTATCACTCGTTTTTACTCACTTTTATTAAATTAAAGTTATAACTTTCTTTAAATCACTTTTCTCCTCATCTTTTACTCCTCTTCATTCACTTCTAAAACAGAAAAATTGCTCAATACTTTCTCTTTCTAAACACTATCACTCGTTTTTACTAACTTTGTTAAAATTAAAGTTATAACTTTCTTTAAACTCACTTTTCTCCTCATCTTTTACTCCTCTTCATTTACTTCTAAAACAGAAAAATTACTCAATACTTTCTCTTTCTTAACACCGTTACTCGTTTTTACTCGCTTTTATTAAATTAAAGTTATAACTTTCTTTAAACTCACTTTTCTCCTCATCTTTTACTCCTCTTCATTCACTTCTAAAACAGAAAAATTGCTCAATACTTTCTCTTTCTAAACACTATCACTCGTTTTTACTCGCTTTTATTAAATTAAAGTTATAACTTTCTTTAAACTCACTTTTCTCCTCATCTTTTACTCCTCTTCATTCACTTCTAAAACAGAAAAATTACTCAATACTTTCTCTTTCTAAACACTATCACTCGTTTTTACTCGCTTTTATTAAATTAAAGTTATAACTTTCTTTAAACTCACTTTTCTCCTCATCTTTTACTCCTTTTCATTCACTTCTAAAACAGAAAAATTGCTCAATACTTTCTCTTTCTAAACACTATCACTCGTTTTACTCGCTTTTATTAAATTAAAGTTATAACTTTCTTTAAACTCACTTTTCTCCTCATCTTTTACTCCTCTTCATTCACTTCTAAAACAGAAAAATTGCTCAATACTTTCTCTTTCTAAACACTATCACTCGTTTTTACTCGCTTTTATTAAATTAAAAGTTATAACTTTCTTTAAACTCACTTTTCTCCTCATCTTTTACTCCTCTTCATTCACTTCTAAAACAGAAAAATTGCTCAATACTTTCTCTTTCTAAACACTATCACTCGTTTTTACTCGCTTTTATTAAATTAAAGTTATAACTTTCTTTAAACTCACTTTTCTCCTCATCTTTTACTCCTCTTCATTCACTTCTAAAACAGAAAAATTACTCAATACTTTCTCTTTCTAAACACTATCACTCGTTTTTACTCACTTTTATTAAATTAAAGTTATAACTTTCTTTAAACTCACTTTTCTCCTCATCTTTTACTCCTCTTCATTCACTTCTAAAACAGAAAAATTACTCAATACTTTCTCTTTCTAAACACTATCACTCGTTTTTACTCACTTTTATTAAATTAAAGTTATAACTTTCTTTAAACTCACTTTTCTCCTCATCTTTTACTCCTCTTCATTCACTTCTAAAACAGAAAAATTACTCAATACTTTTCTCTTTCTAAACACTATCACTCGTTTTTACTCGCTTTTATTAAATTAAAGTTATAACTTTCTTTAAACTCACTTTTCTCCTCATCTTTTACTCCTCTTCATTCATTTCTAAAACAGAAAAATTACTCAATACTTTCTCTTTCTAAACACTATCACTCGTTTTTACTCGCTTTTATTAAATTAAAGTTATAACTTTCTTTAAACTCACTTTTCTCCTCATCTTTTACTCCTCTTCATTCACTTCTAAAACAGAAAAATTACTCAATACTTTCTCTTTCTAAACACTATCACTCGTTTTTACTCACTTTTATTAAATTAAAGTTATAACTTTCTTTAAACTCACTTTTCTCCTCATCTTTTACTCCTTTTCATTTACTTCTAAAACAGAAAAATTACTCAATACTTTCTCTTTCTTAACACCGTTACTCGTTTTTACTCGCTTTTATTAAATTAAAGTTATAACTTTCTTTAAATCACTTTTCTCCTCATCTTTTACTCCTTTTCATTTACTTCTAAAACAGAAAAATTACTCAATACTTTCTCTTTCTTAACACCGTTACTCGTTTTTACTCGCTTTTATTAAATTAAAGTTATAACTTTCTTTAAACTCACTTTTCTCCTCATCTTTTACTCCTCTTCATTCACTTCTAAAACAGAAAAATTACTCAATACTTTCTCTTTCTAAACACTATCACTCGTTTTTACTCGCTTTTATTAAATTAAAGTTATAACTTTCTTTAAACTCACTTTTCTCCTCATCTTTTACTCCTCTTCATTCACTTCTAAAACAGAAAAATTACTCAATACTTTCTCTTTCTAAACACTATCACTCGTTTTTACTCGCTTTTATTAAATTAAAGTTATAACTATCACTCGTTTTTACTCACTTTTATTAAATTAAAGTTATAACTTTCTTTAAACTCACTTTTCTCCTCATCTTTTACTCCTTTTCATTTACTTCTAAAACAGAAAAATTACTCAATACTTTCTCTTTCTTAACACCGTTACTCGTTTTTACTCGCTTTTATTAAATTAAAGTTATAACTTTCTTTAAATCACTTTTCTCCTCATCTTTTACTCCTCTTCATTCACTCTAAAACAGAAAAATTGCTCAATACTTTCTCTTTCTAAACACTATCACTCGTTTTTACTCGCTTTTATTAAATTAAAGTTATAACTTTCTTTAAACTCACTTTTCTCCTCATCTTTTACTCCTCTTCATTCACTTCTAAAACAGAAAAATTACTCAATACTTTCTCTTTCTAAACACTATCACTCGTTTTTACTCACTTTTATTAAATTAAAGTTATAACTTTCTTTAAATCACTTTTCTCCTCATCTTTTACTCCTCTTCATTCACTTCTAAAACAGAAAAATTGCTCAATACTTTCTCTTTCTAAACACTATCACTCGTTTTTACTCGCTTTTATTAAATTAAAGTTATAACTTTCTTTAAACTCACTTTTCTCCTCATCTTTTACTCCTCTTCATTCACTTCTAAAACAGAAAAATTGCTCAATACTTTCTCTTTCTAAACACTATCACTCGTTTTTACTCGCTTTTATTAAATTAAAGTTATAACTTTCTTTAAACTCACTTTTCTCCTCATCTTTTACTTCTTTCATTCACTTCTAAAACAGAAAAATTACTCAATACTTTCTCTTTCTAAACACTATCACTCGTTTTTACTCGCTTTTATTAAATTAAAGTTATAACTTTCTTTAAACTCACTTTTCTCCTCATCTTTTACTCCTTTTCATTCACTTCTAAAACAGAAAAATTGCTCAATACTTTCTCTTTCTAAACACTATCACTCGTTTTTACTCACTTTTATTAATTAAAGTTATAACTTTCTTTAAACTCACTTTTCTCCTCATCTTTTACTCCTTTCATTTACTTCTAAAACAGAAAAATTACTCAATACTTTCTCTTTCTTAACACCGTTACTCGTTTTTACTCGCTTTTATTAAATTAAAGTTATAACTTTCTTTAAATCACTTTTCTCCTCATCTTTTACTCCTCTTCATTCACTTCTAAAACAGAAAAATTGCTCAATACTTTCTCTTTCTAAACACTATCACTCGTTTTTACTCGCTTTTATTAAATTAAAGTTATAACTTTCTTTAAACTCACTTTTCTCCTCATCTTTTACTCCTCTTCATTCACTTCTAAAACAGAAAAATTACTCAATACTTTCTCTTTCTAAACACTATCACTCGTTTTTTACTCACTTTTATTAAATTAAAGTTATAACTTTCTTTAAACTCACTTTTCTCCTCATCTTTTACTCCTTTCATTCACTTCTAAAACAGAAAAATTGCTCAATACTTTCTCTTTCTAAACACTATCACTCGTTTTTACTCACTTTTATTAAATTAAAGTTATAACTTTCTTTAAACTCACTTTTCTCCTCATCTTTTACTCCTCTTCATTCACTTCTAAAACAGAAAAAATTGCTCAATACTTTCTCTTTCTTAACACCGTTACTCGTTTTTACTCGCTTTTATTAAATTAAAGTTATAACTTTCTTTAAACTCACTTTTCTCCTCATCTTTTACTCCTCTTCATTCACTTCTAAAACAGAAAAATTGCTCAATACTTTCTCTTTCTAAACACTATCACTCGTTTTTACTCGCTTTTATTAAATTAAAGTTATAACTTTCTTTAAACTCACTTTTCTCCTCATCTTTTACTCCTCTTCATTCACTTCTAAAACAGAAAAATTGCTCAATACTTTCTCTTTCTAAACACTATCACTCGTTTTTACTCGCTTTTATTAAATTAAAGTTATAACTTTCTTTAAACTCACTTTTCTCCTCATCTTTTACTCCTTTTCATTTACTTCTAAAACAGAAAAATTACTCAATACTTTCTCTTTCTTAACACCGTTACTCGTTTTTACTCGCTTTTATTAAATTAAAGTTATAACTTTCTTTAAATCACTTTTCTCCTCATCTTTTACTCCTCTTCATTCACCTCTAAAACAGAAAAATTGCTCAATACTTTCTCTTTCTAAACACTATCACTCGTTTTTACTCGCTTTTATTAAATTAAAGTTATAACTTTCTTTAAACTCACTTTTCTCCTCATCTTTTACTCCTCTTCATTCACTTCTAAAACAGAAAAATTACTCAATACTTTCTCTTTCTAAACACTATCACTCGTTTTTACTCACTTTTATTAAATTAAAGTTATCACTTTCTTTAAACTCACTTTTCTCCTCATCTTTTACTCCTCTTCATTCACTTCTAAAACAGAAAAATTGCTCAATACTTTCTCTTTCTAAACACTATCACTCGTTTTTACTCGCTTTTATTAAATTAAAGTTATAACTTTCTTTAAACTCACTTTTCTCCTCATCTTTTACTCCTCTTCATTCACTTCTAAAACAGAAAAATTGCTCAATACTTTCTCTTTCTAAACACTATCACTCGTTTTTACTCGCTTTTATTAAATTAAAGTTATAACTTTCTTTAAACTCACTTTTCTCCTCATCTTTTACTCCTCTTCATTCACTTCTAAAACAGAAAAATTGCTCAAATACTTTCTCTTTCTAAACACTATCACTCGTTTTTACTCGCTTTTATTAAATTAAAGTTATAACTTTCTTTAAACTCACTTTTCTCCTCATCTTTTACTCCTCTTCATTCACTTCTAAAACAGAAAAATTGCTCAATACTTTCTCTTTCTAAACACTATCACTCGTTTTTACTCGCTTTTATTAAATTAAAGTTATAACTTTCTTTAAATCACTTTTCTCCTCATCTTTTACTCCTCTTCATTCACCTCTAAAACAGAAAAATTACTCAATACTTTCTCTTTCTAAACACTATCACTCGTTTTTACTCACTTTTATTAATTAAAGTTATAACTTTCTTTAAACTCACTTTTCTCCTCATCTTTTACTCCTTTTCATTTACTTCTAAAACAGAAAAATTACTCAATACTTTCTCTTTCTTAACACCGTTACTCGTTTTTACTCGCTTTTATTAAATTAAAGTTATAACTTTCTTTAAATCACTTTTCTCCTCATCTTTTACTCCTCTTCATTCACTTCTAAAACAGAAAAATTGCTCAATACTTTCTCTTTCTAAACACTATCACTCGTTTTTACTCACTTTTATTAAATTAAAGTTATAACTTTCTTTAAACTCACTTTTCTCCTCATCTTTTACTCCTCTTCATTCACTTCTAAAACAGAAAAAATTGCTCAATACTTTCTCTTTCTTAACACCGTTACTCGTTTTTACTCGCTTTTATTAAATTAAAGTTATAACTTTCTTTAAACTCACTTTTCTCCTCATCTTTTACTCCTCTTCATTCACTTCTAAAACAGAAAAATTGCTCAATACTTTCTCTTTCTAAACACTATCACTCGTTTTTACTCGCTTTTATTAAATTAAAGTTATAACTTTCTTTAAACTCACTTTTCTCCTCATCTTTTACTCCTCTTCATTCACTTCTAAAACAGAAAAATTGCTCAATACTTTCTCTTTCTAAACACTATCACTCGTTTTTACTCGCTTTTATTAAATTAAAGTTATAACTTTCTTTAAACTCACTTTTCTCCTCATCTTTTACTCCTTTTCATTTACTTCTAAAACAGAAAAATTACTCAATACTTTCTCTTTCTTAACACCGTTACTCGTTTTTACTCGCTTTTATTAAATTAAAGTTATAACTTTCTTTAAATCACTTTTCTCCTCATCTTTTACTCCTCTTCATTCACCTCTAAAACAGAAAAATTACTCAATACTTTCTCTTTCTAAACACTATCACTCGTTTTTACTCACTTTTATTAAATTAAAGTTATCACTTTCTTTAAACTCACTTTTCTCCTCATCTTTTACTCCTCTTCATTCACTTCTAAAACAGAAAAATTGCTCAATACTTTCTCTTTCTAAACACTATCACTCGTTTTTACTCGCTTTTATTATAAAAGCGAGTAAAAACGAGTGATAGTGTTTAGAAAGAGAAAGTATTGAGCAATTTTTCTGTTTTAGAAGTGAATGAAGAGGAGTAAAAGATGAGGAGAAAAGTGAGTTTAAAGAAAGTGATAACTTTAATTTAATAAAAGTGAGTAAAAACGAGTGATAGTGTTTAGAAAGAGAAAGTATTGAGTAATTTTTCTGTTTTAGAGGTGAATGAAGAGGAGTAAAAGATGAGGAGAAAAGTGATTTAAAGAAAGTTATAACTTTAATTTAATAAAAGCGAGTAAAAACGAGTAACGGTGTTAAGAAAGAGAAAGTATTGAGTAATTTTTCTGTTTTAGAAGTAAATGAAAAGGAGTAAAAGATGAGGAGAAAAGTGAGTTTAAAGAAAGTTATAACTTTAATTTAATAAAAGCGAGTAAAAACGAGTGATAGTGTTTAGAAAGAGAAAGTATTGAGCAATTTTTCTGTTTTAGAAGTGAATGAAGAGGAGTAAAAGATGAGGAGAAAAGTGAGTTTAAAGAAAGTTATAACTTTAATTTAATAAAAGCGAGTAAAAACGAGTGATAGTGTTTAGAAAGAGAAAGTATTGAGCAATTTTTCTGTTTTAGAAGTGAATGAAGAGGAGTAAAAGATGAGGAGAAAAGTGAGTTTAAAGAAAGTTATAACTTTAATTTAATAAAAGCGAGTAAAAACGAGTAACGGTGTTAAGAAAGAGAAAGTATTGAGCAATTTTTCTGTTTTAGAAGTGAATGAAGAGGAGTAAAAGATGAGGAGAAAAGTGAGTTTAAAGAAAGTTATAACTTTAATTTAATAAAAGTGAGTAAAAACGAGTGATAGTGTTTAGAAAGAGAAAGTATTGAGCAATTTTTCTGTTTTAGAAGTGAATGAAGAGGAGTAAAAGATGAGGAGAAAAGTGATTTAAAGAAAGTTATAACTTTAATTTAATAAAAGCGAGTAAAAACGAGTAACGGTGTTAAGAAAGAGAAAGTATTGAGTAATTTTTCTGTTTTAGAAGTAAATGAAAAGGAGTAAAAGATGAGGAGAAAAGTGAGTTTAAAGAAAGTTATAACTTTAATTTAATAAAAGTGAGTAAAAAACGAGTGATAGTGTTTAGAAAGAGAAAGTATTGAGTAATTTTTCTGTTTTAGAGGTGAATGAAGAGGAGTAAAAGATGAGGAGAAAAGTGATTTAAAGAAAGTTATAACTTTAATTTAATAAAAGCGAGTAAAAACGAGTGATAGTGTTTAGAAAGAGAAAGTATTGAGCAATTTTTCTGTTTTAGAAGTGAATGAAGAGGAGTAAAAGATGAGGAGAAAAGTGAGTTTAAAGAAAGTTATAACTTTAATTTAATAAAAGCGAGTAAAAACGAGTGATAGTGTTTAGAAAGAGAAAGTATTGAGCAATTTTTCTGTTTTAGAAGTGAATGAAGAGGAGTAAAAGATGAGGAGAAAAGTGAGTTTAAAGAAAGTTATAACTTTAATTTAATAAAAGCGAGTAAAAACGAGTGATAGTGTTTAGAAAGAGAAAGTATTGAGCAATTTTTCTGTTTTAGAAGTGAATGAAGAGGAGTAAAAGATGAGGAGAAAAGTGAGTTTAAAGAAAGTTATAACTTTAATTTAATAAAAGCGAGTAAAAACGAGTGATAGTGTTTAGAAAGAGAAAGTATTGAGCAATTTTTCTGTTTTAGAAGTGAATGAAGAGGAGTAAAAGATGAGGAGAAAAGTGAGTTTAAAGAAAGTGATAACTTTAATTTAATAAAAGTGAGTAAAAACGAGTGATAGTGTTTAGAAAGAGAAAGTATTGAGTAATTTTTCTGTTTTAGAAGTGAATGAAGAGGAGTAAAAGATGAGGAGAAAAGTGAGTTTAAAGAAAGTTATAACTTTAATTTAATAAAAGCGAGTAAAAACGAGTGATAGTGTTTAGAAAGAGAAAGTATTGAGCAATTTTTCTGTTTTAGAGGTGAATGAAGAGGAGTAAAAGATGAGGAGAAAAGTGATTTAAAGAAAGTTATAACTTTAATTTAATAAAAGCGAGTAAAAACGAGTAACGGTGTTAAGAAAGAGAAAGTATTGAGTAATTTTTCTGTTTTAGAAGTAAATGAAAAGGAGTAAAAGATGAGGAGAAAAGTGAGTTTAAAGAAAGTTATAACTTTAATTTAATAAAAGCGAGTAAAAACGAGTGATAGTGTTTAGAAAGAGAAAGTATTGAGCAATTTTTCTGTTTTAGAAGTGAATGAAGAGGAGTAAAAGATGAGGAGAAAAGTGAGTTTAAAGAAAGTTATAACTTTAATTTAATAAAAGCGAGTAAAAAACGAGTGATAGTGTTTAGAAAGAGAAAGTATTGAGCAATTTTTCTGTTTTAGAAGTGAATGAAGAGGAGTAAAAGATGAGGAGAAAAGTGAGTTTAAAGAAAGTTATAACTTTAATTTAATAAAAGCGAGTAAAAACGAGTAACGGTGTTAAGAAAGAGAAAGTATTGAGCAATTTTTCTGTTTTAGAAGTGAATGAAGAGGAGTAAAAGATGAGGAGAAAAGTGAGTTTAAAGAAAGTTATAACTTTAATTTAATAAAAGTGAGTAAAAACGAGTGATAGTGTTTAGAAAGAGAAAGTATTGAGCAATTTTTCTGTTTTAGAAGTGAATGAAAGGAGTAAAAGATGAGGAGAAAAGTGAGTTTAAGAAAGTTATAACTTTAATTTAATAAAAGTGAGTAAAAACGAGTGATAGTGTTTAGAAAGAGAAAGTATTGAGTAATTTTTCTGTTTTAGAAGTGAATGAAGAGGAGTAAAAGATGAGGAGAAAAGTGAGTTTAAAGAAAGTTATAACTTTAATTTAATAAAAGCGAGTAAAAACGAGTGATAGTGTTTAGAAAGAGAAAGTATTGAGCAATTTTTCTGTTTTAGAAGTGAATGAAGAGGAGTAAAAGATGAGGAGAAAAGTGATTTAAAGAAAGTTATAACTTTAATTTAATAAAAGCGAGTAAAAACGAGTAACGGTGTTAAGAAAGAGAAAGTATTGAGTAATTTTTCTGTTTTAGAAGTAAATGAAAAGGAGTAAAAGATGAGGAGAAAAGTGAGTTTAAAGAAAGTTATAACTTTAATTTAATAAAAGTGAGTAAAAACGAGTGATAGTGTTTAGAAAGAGAAAGTATTGAGCAATTTTTCTGTTTTAGAAGTGAATGAAAAGGAGTAAAAGATGAGGAGAAAAGTGAGTTTAAAGAAAGTTATAACTTTAATTTAATAAAAGCGAGTAAAAACGAGTGATAGTGTTTAGAAAGAGAAAGTATTGAGTAATTTTTCTGTTTTAGAAGTGAATGAAAGAAGTAAAAGATGAGGAGAAAAGTGAGTTTAAAGAAAGTTATAACTTTAATTAATAAAAGCGAGTAAAAACGAGTGATAGTGTTTAGAAAGAGAAAGTATTGAGCAATTTTTCTGTTTTAGAAGTGAATGAAGAGGAGTAAAAGATGAGGAGAAAAGTGAGTTTAAAGAAAGTTATAACTTTAATTTAATAAAAGCGAGTAAAAACGAGTGATAGTGTTTAGAAAGAGAAAGTATTGAGCAATTTTTTCTGTTTTAGAAGTGAATGAAGAGGAGTAAAAGATGAGGAGAAAAGTGATTTAAAGAAAGTTATAACTTTAATTTAATAAAAGTGAGTAAAAACGAGTGATAGTGTTTAGAAAGAGAAAGTATTGAGTAATTTTTCTGTTTTAGAAGTGAATGAAGAGGAGTAAAAGATGAGGAGAAAGTGAGTTTAAAGAAAGTTATAACTTTAATTTAATAAAAGCGAGTAAAAACGAGTGATAGTGTTTAGAAAGAGAAAGTATTGAGCAATTTTTCTGTTTTAGAAGTGAATGAAGAGGAGTAAAAGATGAGGAGAAAAGTGATTTAAAGAAAGTTATAACTTTAATTTAATAAAAGCGAGTAAAAACGAGTAACGGTGTTAAGAAAGAGAAAGTATTGAGTAATTTTTCTGTTTTAGAAGTAAATGAAAAGGAGTAAAAGATGAGGAGAAAAGTGAGTTTAAAGAAAGTTATAACTTTAATTTAATAAAAGTGAGTAAAAACGAGTGATAGTTATAACTTTAATTTAATAAAAGCGAGTAAAAACGAGTGATAGTGTTTAGAAAGAGAAAGTATTGAGTAATTTTTCTGTTTTAGAAGTGAATGAAGAGGAGTAAAAGATGAGGAGAAAAGTGAGTTTAAAGAAAGTTATAACTTTAATTTAATAAAAGCGAGTAAAAACGAGTGATAGTGTTTAGAAAGAGAAAGTATTGAGTAATTTTTCTGTTTTAGAAGTGAATGAAGAGGAGTAAAAGATGAGGAGAAAAGTGAGTTTAAAGAAAGTTATAACTTTAATTTAATAAAAGCGAGTAAAAACGAGTAACGGTGTTAAGAAAGAGAAAGTATTGAGTAATTTTTCTGTTTTAGAAGTAAATGAAAAGGAGTAAAAGATGAGGAGAAAAGTGATTTAAAGAAAGTTATAACTTTAATTTAATAAAAGCGAGTAAAACGAGTAACGGTGTTAAGAAAGAGAAAGTATTGAGTAATTTTTCTGTTTTAGAAGTAAATGAAAAGGAGTAAAAGATGAGGAGAAAAGTGAGTTTAAAGAAAGTTATAACTTTAATTTAATAAAAGTGAGTAAAAACGAGTGATAGTGTTTAGAAAGAGAAAGTATTGAGTAATTTTTCTGTTTTAGAAGTGAATGAAGAGGAGTAAAAGATGAGGAGAAAAGTGAGTTTAAAGAAAGTTATAACTTTAATTTAATAAAAGCGAGTAAAAACGAGTGATAGTGTTTAGAAAGAGAAAGTATTGAGTAATTTTTCTGTTTTAGAAATGAATGAAGAGGAGTAAAAGATGAGGAGAAAAGTGAGTTTAAAGAAAGTTATAACTTTAATTTAATAAAAGCGAGTAAAAACGAGTGATAGTGTTTAGAAAGAGAAAGTATTGAGTAATTTTTCTGTTTTAGAAGTGAATGAAGAGGAGTAAAAGATGAGGAGAAAAGTGAGTTTAAAGAAAGTTATAACTTTAATTTAATAAAAGTGAGTAAAAACGAGTGATAGTGTTTAGAAAGAGAAAGTATTGAGTAATTTTTCTGTTTTAGAAGTGAATGAAGAGGAGTAAAAGATGAGGAGAAAAGTGAGTTTAAAGAAAGTTATAACTTTAATTTAATAAAAGTGAGTAAAAACGAGTGATAGTGTTTAGAAAGAGAAAGTATTGAGTAATTTTTCTGTTTTAGAAGTGAATGAAGAGGAGTAAAAGATGAGGAGAAAAGTGAGTTTAAAGAAAGTTATAACTTTAATTTAATAAAAGCGAGTAAAAACGAGTGATAGTGTTTAGAAAGAGAAAGTATTGAGCAATTTTTCTGTTTTAGAAGTGAATGAAGAGGAGTAAAAGATGAGGAGAAAAGTGAGTTTAAAGAAAGTTATAACTTTAATTTAATAAAAGCGAGTAAAAACGAGTGATAGTGTTTAGAAAGAGAAAGTATTGAGCAATTTTTCTGTTTTAGAAGTGAATGAAGAGGAGTAAAAGATGAGGAGAAAAGTGAGTTTAAAGAAAGTTATAACTTTAATTTAATAAAAGCGAGTAAAAACGAGTGATAGTGTTTAGAAAGAGAAAGTATTGAGCAATTTTTCTGTTTTAGAAGTGAATGAAAAGGAGTAAAAGATGAGGAGAAAAGTGAGTTTAAAGAAAGTTATAACTTTAATTTAATAAAAGCGAGTAAAAACGAGTGATAGTGTTTAGAAAGAGAAAGTATTGAGTAATTTTTCTGTTTTAGAAGTGAATGAAGAGGAGTAAAAGATGAGGAGAAAAGTGAGTTTAAAGAAAGTTATAACTTTAATTTAATAAAAGCGAGTAAAAACGAGTGATAGTGTTTAGAAAGAGAAAGTATTGAGCAATTTTTCTGTTTTAGAAGTGAATGAAGAGGAGTAAAAGATGAGGAGAAAAGTGAGTTTAAAGAAAGTTATAACTTTAATTTAATAAAAGCGAGTAAAAACGAGTAACGGTGTTAAGAAAGAGAAAGTATTGAGTAATTTTTCTGTTTTAGAAGTAAATGAAGAGGAGTAAAAGATGAGGAGAAAAGTGAGTTTAAAGAAAGTTATAACTTTAATTTTAACAAAGTTAGTAAAACGAGTGATAGTGTTTAGAAAGAGAAAGTATTGAGCAATTTTTCTGTTTTAGAAGTGAATGAAGAGGAGTAAAAGATGAGGAGAAAAGTGATTTAAAGAAAGTTATAACTTTAATTTAATAAAAGTGAGTAAAAACGAGTGATAGTGTTTAGAAAGAGAAAGTATTGAGCAATTTTTCTGTTTTAGAAGTGAATGAAGAGGAGTAAAAGATGAGGAGAAAAGTGAGTTTAAAGAAAGTGATAACTTTAATTTAATAAAAGTGAGTAAAAACGAGTGATAGTGTTTAGAAAGAGAAAGTATTGAGTAATTTTTCTGTTTTAGAGGTGAATGAAGAGGAGTAAAAGATGAGGAGAAAAGTGAGTTTAAAGAAAGTTATAACTTTAATTTAATAAAAGCGAGTAAAAACGAGTGATAGTGTTTAGAAAGAGAAAGTATTGAGCAATTTTTCTGTTTTAGAAGTGAATGAAGAGGAGTAAAAGATGAGGAGAAAAGTGAGTTTAAAGAAAGTTATAACTTTAATTTAATAAAAGCGAGTAAAAACGAGTGATAGTGTTTAGAAAGAGAAAGTATTGAGCAATTTTTCTGTTTTAGAAGTGAATGAAGAGGAGTAAAAGATGAGGAGAAAAGTGAGTTTAAAGAAAGTTATAACTTTAATTTAATAAAAGCGAGTAAAAACGAGTGATAGTGTTTAGAAAGAGAAAGTATTGAGCAATTTTTCTGTTTTAGAAGTGAATGAAAAGGAGTAAAAGATGAGGAGAAAAGTGAGTTTAAAGAAAGTTATAACTTTAATTTAATAAAAGCGAGTAAAAACGAGTGATAGTGTTTAGAAAGAGAAAGTATTGAGTAATTTTTCTGTTTTAGAAGTGAATGAAGAGGAGTAAAAGATGAGGAGAAAAGTGAGTTTAAAGAAAGTTATAACTTTAATTTAATAAAAGCGAGTAAAAACGAGTGATAGTGTTTAGAAAGAGAAAGTATTGAGCAATTTTTCTGTTTTAGAAGTGAATGAAGAGGAGTAAAAGATGAGGAGAAAAGTGAGTTTAAAGAAAGTTATAACTTTAATTTAATAAAAGCGAGTAAAAACGAGTAACGGTGTTAAGAAAGAGAAAGTATTGAGTAATTTTTCTGTTTTAGAAGTAAATGAAGAGGAGTAAAAGATGAGGAGAAAAGTGAGTTTAAAGAAAGTTATAACTTTAATTTTAACAAAGTTAGTAAAAACGAGTGATAGTGTTTAGAAAGAGAAAGTATTGAGCAATTTTTCTGTTTTAGAAGTGAATGAAGAGGAGTAAAAGATGAGGAGAAAAGTGATTTAAAGAAAGTTATAACTTTAATTTAATAAAAGTGAGTAAAAACGAGTGATAGTGTTTAGAAAGAGAAAGTATTGAGCAATTTTTCTGTTTTAGAAGTGAATGAAGAGGAGTAAAAGATGAGGAGAAAAGTGAGTTTAAAGAAAGTGATAACTTTAATTTAATAAAAGTGAGTAAAAACGAGTGATAGTGTTTAGAAAGAGAAAGTATTGAGTAATTTTTCTGTTTTAGAGGTGAATGAAGAGGAGTAAAAGATGAGGAGAAAAGTGAGTTTAAAGAAAGTTATAACTTAATTTAATAAAAGTGAGTAAAAACGAGTGATAGTGTTTAGAAAGAGAAAGTATTGAGCAATTTTTCTGTTTTAGAAGTGAATGAAGAGGAGTAAAAGATGAGGAGAAAAGTGAGTTTAAAGAAAGTTATAACTTTAATTTAATAAAAGCGAGTAAAAACGAGTGATAGTGTTTAGAAAGAGAAAGTATTGAGCAATTTTTCTGTTTTAGAAGTGAATGAAGAGGAGTAAAAGATGAGGAGAAAAGTGAGTTTAAAGAAAGTTATAACTTTAATTTAATAAAAGTGAGTAAAAACGAGTGATAGTGTTTAGAAAGAGAAAGTATTGAGTAATTTTTCTGTTTTAGAAGTGAATGAAGAGGAGTAAAAGATGAGGAGAAAAGTGAGTTTAAAGAAAGTTATAACTTTAATTTAATAAAAGTGAGTAAAAACGAGTGATAGTGTTTAGAAAGAGAAAGTATTGAGCAATTTTTCTGTTTTAGAAGTGAATGAAGAGGAGTAAAAGATGAGGAGAAAAGTGAGTTTAAAGAAAGTTATAACTTTAATTTAATAAAAGTGAGTAAAAACGAGTGATAGTGTTTAGAAAGAGAAAGTATTGAGCAATTTTTCTGTTTTAGAAGTGAATGAAGAGGAGTAAAAGATGAGGAGAAAAGTGAGTTTTAAAGAAAGTTATAACTTTAATTTAATAAAAGCGAGTAAAAACGAGTGATAGTGTTTAGAAAGAGAAAGTATTGAGTAATTTTTCTGTTTTAGAAGTGAATGAAGAGGAGTAAAAGATGAGGAGAAAAGTGAGTTTAAAGAAAGTTATAACTTTAATTTAATAAAAGCGAGTAAAAACGAGTGATAGTGTTTAGAAAGAGAAAGTATTGAGCAATTTTTCTGTTTTAGAAGTGAATGAAGAGGAGTAAAAGATGAGGAGAAAAGTGAGTTTAAAGAAAGTTATAACTTTAATTTAATAAAAGTGAGTAAAAACGAGTAACGGTGTTTAGAAAGAGAAAGTATTGAGCAATTTTTCTGTTTTAGAAGTGAATGAAGAGGAGTAAAAGATGAGGAGAAAAGTGAGTTTAAAGAAAGTTATAACTTTAATTTAATAAAAGCGAGTAAAAACGAGTGATAGTGTTTAGAAAGAGAAAGTATTGAGCAATTTTTCTGTTTTAGAAGTGAATGAAGAGGAGTAAAAGATGAGGAGAAAAGTGAGTTTAAAGAAAGTTATAACTTTAATTTAATAAAAGCGAGTAAAAACGAGTGATAGTGTTTAGAAAGAGAAAGTATTGAGCAATTTTTCTGTTTTAGAAGTGAATGAAGAGGAGTAAAAGATGAGGAGAAAAGTGAGTTTAAAGAAAGTTATAACTTTAATTTAATAAAAGCGAGTAAAAACGAGTGATAGTGTTTAGAAAGAGAAAGTATTGAGCAATTTTTCTGTTTTAGAAGTGAATGAAAGAAGTAAAAGATGAGGAGAAAAGTGAGTTTAAAGAAAGTGATAACTTTAATTTAATAAAAGTGAGTAAAAACGAGTGATAGTGTTTAGAAAGAGAAAGTATTGAGTAATTTTTCTGTTTTAGAGGTGAATGAAGAGGAGTAAAAGATGAGGAGAAAAGTGAGTTTAAAGAAAGTTATAACTTTAATTTAATAAAAGCGAGTAAAAACGAGTAACGGTGTTAAGAAAGAGAAAGTATTGAGCAATTTTTCTGTTTTAGAAGTGAATGAAGAGGAGTAAAAGATGAGGAGAAAAGTGAGTTTAAAGAAAGTTATAACTTTAATTTAATAAAAGCGAGTAAAAACGAGTGATAGTGTTTAGAAAGAGAAAGTATTGAGTAATTTTTCTGTTTTAGAAGTGAATGAAAGAAGTAAAAGATGAGGAGAAAAGTGAGTTTAAAGAAAGTTATAACTTTAATTTAATTAAAGCGAGTAAAAACGAGTAACGGTGTTTAGAAAGAGAAAGTATTGAGTAATTTTTCTGTTTTAGAAGTGAATGAAAGAAGTAAAAGATGAGGAGAAAAGTGAGTTTAAAGAAAGTTATAACTTTAATTTAATAAAAGCGAGTAAAAACGAGTGATAGTGTTTAGAAAGAGAAAGTATTGAGCAATTTTTCTGTTTTAGAAGTGAATGAAGAGGAGTAAAAGATGAGGAGAAAAGTGAGTTAAAGAAAGTGATAACTTTAATTTAATAAAAGTGAGTAAAAACGAGTGATAGTGTTTAGAAAGAGAAAGTATTGAGTAATTTTTCTGTTTTAGAGGTGAATGAAGAGGAGTAAAAGATGAGGAGAAAAGTGATTTAAAGAAAGTTATAACTTTAATTTAATAAAAGCGAGTAAAAACGAGTAACGGTGTTAAGAAGAGAAAGTATTGAGTAATTTTTCTGTTTTAGAAGTAAATGAAAAGGAGTAAAAGATGAGGAGAAAAGTGAGTTTAAAGAAAGTTATAACTTTAATTTAATAAAAGCGAGTAAAAACGAGTGATAGTGTTTAGAAAGAGAAAGTATTGAGCAATTTTTCTGTTTTAGAAATGAATGAAGAGGAGTAAAAGATGAAGAGAAAAGTGAGTTTAAAGAAAGTTATAACTTAATTTAATAAAAGTGATTAAAAACGAGTGATAGTGTTTAGAAAGAGAAAGTATTGAGCAATTTTTCTGTTTTAGAAGTGAATGAAGAGGAGTAAAAGATGAGGAGAAAAGTGAGTTTAAAGAAAGTTATAACTTTAATTTAATAAAAGTGAGTAAAAACGAGTGATAGTGTTTAGAAAGAGAAAGTATTGAGCAATTTTTCTGTTTTAGAAGTGAATGAAGAGGAGTAAAAGATGAGGAGAAAAGTGATTTAAAGAAAGTTATAACTTTAATTTAATAAAAGTGAGTAAAAACGAGTGATAGTGTTTAGAAAGAGAAAGTATTGAGTAATTTTTCTGTTTTAGAAGTGAATGAAAGAAGTAAAAGATGAGGAGAAAAGTGATTTAAAGAAAGTTATAACTTTAATTTAATAAAAGCGAGTAAAACGAGTAACGGTGTTAAGAAAGAGAAAGTATTGAGTAATTTTTCTGTTTTAGAAGTGAATGAAGAGGAGTAAAAGATGAGAGAAAAGTGAGTTTAAAGAAAGTTATAACTTTAATTTAATAAAAGCGAGTAAAAACGAGTGATAGTGTTTAGAAAGAGAAAGTATTGAGTAATTTTTCTGTTTTATAAGTGAATGAAGAGGAGTAAAAGATGAGGAGAAAAGTGAGTTTAAAGAAAGTTATAACTTTAATTTAATAAAAGTGAGTAAAAACGAGTAACGGTGTTTAGAAAGAGAAAGTATTGAGCAATTTTTCTGTTTTAGAAGTGAATGAAGAGGAGTAAAAGATGAGGAGAAAAGTGAGTTTAAAGAAAGTTATAACTTTAATTTAATAAAAGCGAGTAAAAACGAGTGAGAGTGTTTAGAAAGAGAAAGTATTGAGTAATTTTTCTGTTTTAGAAGTGAATGAAAGAAGTAAAAGATGAGGAGAAAAGTGAGTTTAAAGAAAGTTATAACTTTAATTTAATAAAAGCGAGTAAAAACGAGTAACGGTGTTAAGAAAGAGAAAGTATTGAGTAATTTTTCTGTTTTAGAAGTGAATGAAGAGGAGTAAAAGATGAAGAGAAAAGTGAGTTTAAAGAAAGTTATAACTTTAATTTAATAAAAGTGATTAAAAACGAGTGATAGTGTTTAGAAAGAGAAAGTATTGAGTAATTTTTCTGTTTTATAAGTGAATGAAGAGGAGTAAAAGATGAGGAGAAAAGTGAGTTTAAAGAAAGTTATAACTTTAATTTAATAAAAGTGAGTAAAAACGAGTAACGGTGTTTAGAAAGAGAAAGTATTGAGCAATTTTTCTGTTTTAGAAGTGAATGAAGAGGAGTAAAAGATGAGGAGAAAAGTGAGTTTAAAGAAAGTTATAACTTTAATTTAATAAAAGTGAGTAAAAACGAGTGAGAGTGTTTAGAAAGAGAAAGTATTGAGTAATTTTTCTGTTTTAGAAGTGAATGAAGAGGAGTAAAAGATGAGGAGAAAAGTGAGTTTAAAGAAAGTTATAACTTTAATTTAATAAAAGTGAGTAAAAACGAGTGATAGTGTTTAGAAAGAGAAAGTATTGAGCAATTTTTCTGTTTTAGAAGTGAATGAAGAGGAGTAAAAGATGAGGAGAAAAGTGAGTTTAAAGAAAGTTATAACTTTAATTTAATAAAAGCGAGTAAAAACGAGTGATAGTGTTTAGAAAGAGAAAGTATTGAGCAATTTTTCTGTTTTAGAAGTGAATGAAGAGGAGTAAAAGATGAGGAGAAAAGTGAGTTTAAAGAAAGTTATAACTTTAATTTATAAAAGCGAGTAAAAACGAGTGATAGTGTTTAGAAAGAGAAAGTATTGAGCAATTTTTTCTGTTTTAGAAGTGAATGAAGAGGAGTAAAAGATGAGGAGAAAAGTGAGTTTAAAGAAAGTTATAACTTTAATTTAATAAAAGCGAGTAAAAACGAGTAACGGTGTTAAGAAAGAGAAAGTATTGAGCAATTTTTCTGTTTTAGAAGTGAATGAAGAGGAGTAAAAGATGAGGAGAAAAGTGAGTTTAAAGAAAGTTATAACTTTAATTTAATAAAAGCGAGTAAAAACGAGTAACGGTGTTAAGAAAGAGAAAGTATTGAGCAATTTTTCTGTTTTAGAAGTGAATGAAGAGGAGTAAAAGATGAGGAGAAAAGTGAGTTTAAAGAAAGTTATAACTTTAATTTAATAAAAGCGAGTAAAAACGAGTGATAGTGTTTAGAAAGAGAAAGTATTGAGCAATTTTTCTGTTTTAGAAGTGAATGAAGAGGAGTAAAAGATGAGGAGAAAAGTGATTTAAAGAAAGTTATAACTTTAATTTAATAAAAGCGAGTAAAAACGAGTGATGGTGTTAAGAAAGAGAAAGTATTGAGTAATTTTTCTGTTTTAGAAGTAAATGAAGAGGAGTAAAAGATGAGGAGAAAAGTGAGTTTAAAGAAAGTTATAACTTTAATTTAATAAAAGCGAGTAAAAACGAGTGATAGTGTTTAGAAAGAGAAAGTATTGAGCAATTTTTCTGTTTTAGAAGTGAATGAAGAGGAGTAAAAGATGAGGAGAAAAGTGAGTTTAAAGAAAGTTATAACTTTAATTTAATAAAAGCGAGTAAAAACGAGTGATAGTGTTTAGAAAGAGAAAGTATTGAGTAATTTTTCTGTTTTAGAAGTGAATGAAGAGGAGTAAAAGATGAGGAGAAAAGTGATTTAAAGAAAGTTATAACTTTAATTTAATAAAAGCGAGTAAAAACGATTAACGGTGTTAAGAAAGAGAAAGTATTGAGTAATTTTTCTGTTTTAGAAGTGAATGAAAAGGAGTAAAAGATGAGGAGAAAAGTGAGTTTAAAGAAAGTTATAACTTTAATTTAATAAAAGTGAGTAAAAACGAGTGATAGTGTTTAGAAAGAGAAAGTATTGAGCAATTTTTCTGTTTTAGAAATGAATGAAGAGGAGTAAAGATGAAGAGAAAAGTGAGTTTAAAGAAAGTTATAACTTTAATTTAATAAAAGTGATTAAAAACGAGTGATAGTGTTTAGAAAGAGAAAGTATTGAGTAATTTTTCTGTTTTAGAAGTGAATGAAGAGGAGTAAAAGATGAGGAGAAAAGTGAGTTTAAAGAAAGTTATTACTTTAATTTAATAAAAGTGAGTAAAAACGAGTGATAGTGTTTAGAAAGAGAAAGTATTGAGCAATTTTTCTGTTTTAGAAGTGAATGAAGAGGAGTAAAAGATGAGGAGAAAAGTGAGTTTAAAGAAAGTTATAACTTTAATTTAATAAAAGCGAGTAAAAACGAGTGATAGTGTTTAGAAAGAGAAAGTATTGAGCAATTTTTCTGTTTTAGAAGTGAATGAAGAGGAGTAAAAGATGAGGAGAAAAGTGAGTTTAAAGAAAGTTATAACTTTAATTTAATAAAAGCGAGTAAAAACGAGTGATAGTGTTTAGAAAGAGAAAGTATTGAGCAATTTTTCTGTTTTAGAAGTGAATGAAGAGGAGTAAAAGATGAGGAGAAAAGTGAGTTTAAAGAAAGTTATAACTTTAATTAATAAAAGCGAGTAAAAACGAGTAACGGTGTTAAGAAAGAGAAATTATTGAGTAATTTTTCTGTTTTAGAAGTAAATGAAAAGGAGTAAAAGATGAGGAGAAAAGTGAGTTTAAAGAAAGTTATAACTTTAATTTAATAAAAGTGAGTAAAAACGAGTGATAGTGTTTAGAAAGAGAAAGTATTGAGCAATTTTTCTGTTTTAGAAGTGAATGAAGAGGAGTAAAAGATGAGGAGAAAAGTGAGTTTAAAGAAAGTTATAACTTTAATTTAATAAAAGTGAGTAAAAACGAGTGATAGTGTTTAGAAAGAGAAAGTATTGAGCAATTTTTCTGTTTTAGAAGTGAATGAAGAGGAGTAAAAGATGAGGAGAAAAGTGAGTTTAAAGAAAGTTATAACTTTAATTTAATAAAAGCGAGTAAAAACGAGTGATAGTGTTTAGAAAGAGAAAGTATTGAGCAATTTTTCTGTTTTAGAAATGAATGAAAGAAGTAAAAGATGAGGAGAAAAGTGAGTTTAAAGAAAGTTATAACTTTAATTTAATAAAAGCGAGTAAAAACGAGTGATAGTGTTTAGAAAGAGAAAGTATTGAGCAATTTTTCTGTTTAGAAGTGAATGAAGAGGAGTAAAAGATGAGGAGAAAAGTGAGTTTAAAGAAAGTTATAACTTTAATTTAATAAAAGTGAGTAAAAACGAGTAACGGTGTTTAGAAAGAGAAAGTATTGAGTAATTTTTCTGTTTAGAAGTGAATGAAAGAAGTAAAAGATGAGGAGAAAAGTGAGTTTAAAGAAAGTTATAACTTTAATTTAATAAAAGCGAGTAAAAACGAGTGATAGTGTTTAGAAAGAGAAAGTATTGAGCAATTTTTCTGTTTTAGAAGTGAATGAAGAGGAGTAAAAGATGAGGAGAAAAGTGAGTTTAAAGAAAGTTATAACTTTAATTTAATAAAAGCGAGTAAAAACGAGTGATAGTGTTTAGAAAGAGAAAGTATTGAGCAATTTTTCTGTTTTAGAAGTGAATGAAGAGGAGTAAAAGATGAGGAGAAAAGTGAGTTTAAAGAAAGTTATAACTTTAATTTAATAAAAGCGAGTAAAAACGAGTGATAGTGTTTAGAAAGAGAAAGTATTGAGTAATTTTTCTGTTTTAGAAGTGAATGAAAGAAGTAAAAGATGAGGAGAAAAGTGAGTTTAAAGAAAGTTATAACTTTAATTTAATAAAAGCGAGTAAAAACGAGTAACGGTGTTTAGAAAGAGAAAGTATTGAGTAATTTTTCTGTTTTAGAAGTGAATGAAAGAAGTAAAAAGATGAGGAGAAAGTGAGTTTAAAGAAAGTTATAACTTTAATTTAATAAAAGCGAGTAAAAACGAGTGATAGTGTTTAGAAAGAGAAAGTATTGAGCAATTTTTCTGTTTTAGAAGTGAATGAAGAGGAGTAAAAGATGAGGAGAAAAGTGAGTTTAAAGAAAGTTATAACTTTAATTTAATAAAAGCGAGTAAAAACGAGTGATAGTGTTTAGAAAGAGAAAGTATTGAGCAATTTTTCTGTTTAGAAGTGAATGAAGAGGAGTAAAAGATGAGGAGAAAAGTGAGTTTAAAGAAAGTTATAACTTTAATTTAATAAAAGTGAGTAAAAACGAGTGATAGTGTTTAGAAAGAGAAAGTATTGAGCAATTTTTCTGTTTTAGAAGTGAATGAAGAGGAGTAAAAGATGAGGAGAAAAGTGATTTAAAGAAAGTTATAACTTTAATTTAATAAAAGTGAGTAAAAACGAGTGATAGTGTTTAGAAAGAGAAAGTATTGAGCAATTTTTCTGTTTTAGAGGTGAATGAAGAGGAGTAAAAGATGAGGAGAAAAGTGATTTAAAGAAAGTTATAACTTTAATTTAATAAAAGCGAGTAAAAACGAGTGATAGTGTGTAAGAAAGAGAAAGTATTGAGCAATTTTTCTGTTTTAGAAGTGAATGAAGAGGAGTAAAAGATGAGGAGAAAAGTGAGTTTAAAGAAAGTTATAACTTTAATTTAATAAAAGCGAGTAAAAACGAGTGATAGTGTTTAGAAAGAGAAAGTATTGAGTAATTTTTCTGTTTAGAAGTAAATGAAGAGGAGTAAAAGATGAGGAGAAAAGTGAGTTTAAAGAAAGTTATAACTTTAATTTATAAAAGCGAGTAAAAACGAGTGATAGTGTTTAGAAAGAGAAAGTATTGAGCAATTTTTCTGTTTTAGAAGTGAATGAAGAGGAGTAAAAAGATGAGGAGAAAAGTGAGTTTAAAGAAAGTTATAACTTAATTTAATAAAAGCGAGTAAAAACGAGTGATAGTGTTTAGAAAGAGAAAGTATTGAGCAATTTTTCTGTTTTAGAAGTGAATGAAGAGGAGTAAAAGATGAGGAGAAAAGTGAGTTTAAAGAAAGTTATAACTTTAATTTAATAAAAGCGAGTAAAAACGAGTGATAGTGTTTAGAAAGAGAAAGTTATTGAGCAATTTTTCTGTTTTAGAAGTGAATGAAGAGGAGTAAAAGATGAGGAGAAAAGTGAGTTTAAAGAAAGTTATAACTTTAATTTAATAAAAGCGAGTAAAAACGAGTGATAGTGTTTAGAAAGAGAAAGTATTGAGCAATTTTTTCTGTTTTAGAAGTGAATGAAGAGGAGTAAAAGATGAGGAGAAAAGTGAGTTTAAAGAAAGTTATAACTTTAATTTAATAAAAGCGAGTAAAAACGAGTGATAGTGTTTAGAAAGAGAAAGTATTGAGCAATTTTTCTGTTTTAGAAGTGAATGAAGAGGAGTAAAAGATGAGGAGAAAAGTGAGTTTAAAGAAAGTTATAACTTTAATTTAATAAAAGTGAGTAAAAACGAGTGATAGTGTTTAGAAAGAGAAAGTATTGAGTATTTTTCTGTTTAGAAGTGAATGAAGAGGAGTAAAAGATGAGGAGAAAAGTGAGTTTAAAGAAAGTTATAACTTTAATTTAATAAAAGCGAGTAAAAACGAGTGATAGTGTTTAGAAAGAGAAAGTATTGAGCAATTTTTCTGTTTTAGAAGTGAATGAAAGAAGTAAAAGATGAGGAGAAAAGTGAGTTTAAAGAAAGTTATAACTTTAATTTAATAAAAGCGAGTAAAAACGAGTGATAGTGTTTAGAAAGAGAAAGTATTGAGCAATTTTTCTGTTTAGAAGTGAATGAAGAGGAGTAAAAGATGAGGAGAAAAGTGAGTTTAAAGAAAGTTATAACTTAATTTAATAAAAGCGAGTAAAAACGAGTAACGGTGTTAAGAAAGAGAAAGTATTGAGCAATTTTTCTGTTTTAGAAGTGAATGAAGAGGAGTAAAAGATGAGGAGAAAAGTGAGTTTAAAGAAAGTTATAACTTTAATTTAATAAAAGTGAGTAAAAACGAGTGATAGTGTTTAGAAAGAGAAAGTATTGAGCAATTTTTCTGTTTAGAAGTGAATGAAAGGAGTAAAAGATGAGGAGAAAAGTGAGTTTAAAGAAAGTTATAACTTAATTTAATAAAAGTGAGTAAAAACGAGTGATAGTGTTTAGAAAGAGAAAGTATTGAGTAATTTTTCTGTTTTAGAAGTGAATGAAGAGGAGTAAAAGATGAGGAGAAAAGTGAGTTTAAAGAAAGTTATA
The DNA here is from genome assembly GCA_946699065.1 of Loxodes magnus. Taxonomy (NCBI): domain Eukaryota; phylum Ciliophora; class Karyorelictea; order Loxodida; family Loxodidae; genus Loxodes; species Loxodes magnus. Next base: position 31,403 of record CAMPDV010004449.1, read on the forward strand.
ACTTTAATTTAATAAAAGCGAGTAAAAACGAGTGATAGTGTTTAGAAAGAGAAAGTATTGAGCAATTTTTCTGTTTTAGAAGTGAATGAAGAGGAGTAAAAGATGAGGAGAAAAGTGATTTAAAGAAAGTTATAACTTTAATTTAATAAAAGCGAGTAAAAACGAGTAACGGTGTTAAGAAAGAGAAAGTATTGAGTAATTTTTCTGTTTTAGAAGTAAATGAAAAGGAGTAAAAGATGAGGAGAAAAAGTGAGTTTAAAGAAAGTTATAACTTTAATTTAATAAAAGTGAGTAAAAACGAGTGATAGTGTTTAGAAAGAGAAAGTATTGAGTAATTTTTCTGTTTTAGAAGTGAATGAAGAGGAGTAAAAGATGAGGAGAAAAGTGAGTTTAAAGAAAGTTATAACTTTAATTTAATAAAAGCGAGTAAAAACGAGTGATAGTGTTTAGAAAGAGAAAGTATTGAGTAATTTTTCTGTTTTAGAAGTGAATGAAGAGGAGTAAAAGATGAGGAGAAAAGTGAGTTTAAAGAAAGTTATAACTTTAATTAATAAAAGCGAGTAAAAACGAGTGATAGTGTTTAGAAAGAGAAAGTATTGAGCAATTTTTCTGTTTTAGAAGTGAATGAAGAGGAGTAAAAGATGAGGAGAAAAGTGAGTTTAAAGAAAGTTATAACTTTAATTTAATAAAAGCGAGTAAAAACGAGTGATAGTGTTTAGAAAGAGAAAGTATTGAGCAATTTTCTGTTTTAGAAGTGAATGAAGAGGAGTAAAAGATGAGGAGAAAAGTGAGTTTAAAGAAAGTTATAACTTTAATTTAATAAAAGCGAGTAAAAACGAGTGATAGTGTTTAGAAAGAGAAAGTATTGAGTAATTTTTCTGTTTTAGAAGTGAATGAAGAGGAGTAAAAGATGAGGAGAAAAGTGAGTTTAAAGAAAGTTATAACTTTAATTTAATAAAAGCGAGTAAAAACGAGTGATAGTGTTTAGAAAGAGAAAGTATTGAGCAATTTTTCTGTTTAGAAGTGAATGAAGAGGAGTAAAAGATGAGGAGAAAAGTGATTTAAAGAAAGTTATAACTTTAATTTAATAAAAGCGAGTAAAAACGAGTAACGGTGTTAAGAAAGAGAAAGTATTGAGTAATTTTTTCTGTTTTAGAAGTGAATGAAAAGGAGTAAAAGATGAGGAGAAAAGTGATTTAAAGAAAGTTATAACTTTAATTTAATAAAAGCGAGTAAAAACGAGTAACGGTTGTTAAGAAAGAGAAAGTATTGAGTAATTTTTCTGTTTTAGAAGTAAATGAAAAGGAGTAAAAGATGAGGAGAAAAGTGAGTTTTAAAGAAAGTTATAACTTTAATTTAATAAAAGTGAGTAAAAACGAGTGATAGTGTTTAGAAAGAGAAAGTATTGAGTAATTTTTTCTGTTTTAGAAGTGAATGAAGAGGAGTAAAAGATGAGGAGAAAAAGTGAGGTTTAAAGAAAGTTATAACTTTAATTTAATAAAAGCGAGTAAAAACGAGTGATAGTGTTTAGAAAGAGAAAGTATTGAGTAATTTTTCTGTTTTAGAAATGAATGAAGAGGAGTAAAAGATGAGGAGAAAAGTGAGTTTAAAGAAAGTTATAACTTTAATTTAATAAAAGCGAGTAAAAACGAGTGATAGTGTTTAGAAAGAGAAAGTATTGAGTAATTTTTCTGTTTTAGAAGTGAATGAAGAGGAGTAAAAGATGAGGAGAAAAGTGAGTTTAAAGAAAGTTATAACTTTATTAAATTAAAGTTATAACTTTCTTTAAACTCACTTTTCTCCTCATCTTTTACTCCTCTTCATTCACTTCTAAAACAGAAAAATTGCTCAATACTTTCTCTTTCTAAACACTATCACTCGTTTTTACTCGCTTTTATTAAATTAAAGTTATAACTTTCTTTAAACTCACTTTTCTCCTCATCTTTTACTCCTCTTCATTCACTTCTAAAACAGAAAAATTACTCAATACTTTCTCTTTCTAAACACTATCACTCGTTTTTACTCGCTTTTATTAAATTAAAGTTATAACTTTCTTTAAACTCACTTTTCTCCTCATCTTTTACTCCTCTTCATTCACTTCTAAAACAGAAAAATTACTCAATACTTTCTCTTTCTAAACACCATCACTCGTTTTTACTCACTTTTATTAAATTAAAGTTATAACTTTCTTTAAACTCACTTTTCTCCTCATCTTTTACTCCTCTTCATTCACTTCTAAAACAGAAAAATTACTCAATACTTTCTCTTTCTAAACACTATCACTCGTTTTTACTCGCTTTTATTAAATTAAAGTTATAACTTTCTTTAAACTCACTTTTCTCCTCATCTTTTACTCCTCTTCATTCACTTCTAAAACAGAAAAATTACTCAATACTTTCTCTTTCTAAACACTATCACTCGTTTTTACTCACTTTTATTAAATTAAAGTTATAACTTTCTTTAAACTCACTTTTCTCCTCATCTTTTACTCCTCTTCATTCACTTCTAAAACAGAAAAATTGCTCAATACTTTCTCTTTCTAAACACTATCACTCGTTTTTACTCGCTTTTATTAAATTAAAGTTATAACTTTCTTTAAACTCACTTTTCTCCTCATCTTTTACTCCTCTTCATTCACTTCTAAAACAGAAAAATTACTCAATACTTTCTCTTTCTAAACACTATCACTCGTTTTTACTCGCTTTTATTAAATTAAAGTTATAACTTTCTTTAAACTCACTTTTCTCCTCATCTTTTACTCCTCTTCATTCACTTCTAAAACAGAAAAATTACTCAATACTTTCTCTTTCTAAACACTATCACTCGTTTTTACTCGCTTTTATTAAATTAAAGTTATAACTTTCTTTAAACTCACTTTTCTCCTCATCTTTTACTCCTCTTCATTCACTTCTAAAACAGAAAAATTGCTCAATACTTTCTCTTTCTAAACACTATCACTCGTTTTTACTCGCTTTTATTAAATTAAAGTTATAACTTTCTTTAAACTCACTTTTCTCCTCATCTTTTACTCCTCTTCATTCACTTCTAAAACAGAAAAATTGCTCAATACTTTCTCTTTCTAAACACTATCACTCGTTTTTACTCGCTTTTATTAAATTAAAGTTATAACTTTCTTTAAACTCACTTTTCTCCTCATCTTTTACTCCTCTTCATTCACTTCTAAAACAGAAAAATTACTCAATACTTTCTCTTTCTAAACACTATCACTCGTTTTTACTCACTTTTATTAAATTAAAGTTATAACTTTCTTTAAACTCACTTTTCTCCTCATCTTTTACTCCTTTCATTCACTTCTAAAACAGAAAAATTACTCAATACTTTCTCTTTCTAAACACCGTTACTCGTTTTTACTCGCTTTTATTAAATTAAAGTTATAACTTTCTTTAAACTCACTTTTCTCCTCATCTTTTACTCCTCTTCATTCACTTCTAAAACAGAAAAATTGCTCAATACTTTCTCTTTCTAAACACTATCACTCGTTTTTACTCGCTTTTATTAAATTAAAGTTATAACTTTCTTTAAACTCACTTTTCTCCTCATCTTTTACTCCTCTTCATTCACTTCTAAAACAGAAAAATTACTCAATACTTTCTCTTTCTAAACACTATCACTCGTTTTTACTCACTTTTATTAAATTAAAGTTATAACTTTCTTTAAACTCACTTTTCTCCTCATCTTTTACTCCTTTCATTCACTTCTAAAACAGAAAAATTGCTCAATACTTTCTCTTTCTAAACACTATCACTCGTTTTTACTCACTTTTATTAAATTAAAGTTATAACTTTCTTTAAACTCACTTTTCTCCTCATCTTTTACTCCTCTTCATTCACTTCTAAAACAGAAAAATTGCTCAATACTTTCTCTTTCTTAACACCGTTACTCGTTTTTACTCGCTTTTATTAAATTAAAGTTATAACTTTCTTTAAACTCACTTTTCTCCTCATCTTTTACTCCTCTTCATTCACTTCTAAAACAGAAAAATTGCTCAATACTTTCTCTTTCTAAACACTATCACTCGTTTTTACTCGCTTTTATTAAATTAAAGTTATAACTTTCTTTAAACTCACTTTTCTCCTCATCTTTTACTTCTTTCATTCACTTCTAAAACAGAAAAATTGCTCAATACTTTCTCTTTCTAAACACTATCACTCGTTTTTACTCGCTTTTATTAAATTAAAGTTATAACTTTCTTTAAACTCACTTTTCTCCTCATCTTTTACTCCTCTTCATTCACTTCTAAAACAGAAAAATTACTCAATACTTTCTCTTTCTAAACACTATCACTCGTTTTTACTCACTTTTATTAAATTAAAGTTATAACTTTCTTTAAACTCACTTTTCTCCTCATCTTTTACTCCTCTTCATTCACTTCTAAAACAGAAAAATTGCTCAATACTTTCTCTTTCTAAACACTATCACTCGTTTTTACTCGCTTTTATTAAATTAAAGTTATAACTTTCTTTAAACTCACTTTTCTCCTCATCTTTTACTCCTCTTCATTCACTTCTAAAACAGAAAAATTGCTCAATACTTTCTCTTTCTAAACACTATCACTCGTTTTTACTCGCTTTTATTAAATTAAAGTTATAACTTTCTTTAAACTCACTTTTCTCCTCATCTTTTACTCCTCTTCATTCACTTCTAAAACAGAAAAATTGCTCAATACTTTCTCTTTCTAAACACTATCACTCGTTTTTACTCGCTTTTATTAAATTAAAGTTATAACTTTCTTTAAACTCACTTTTCTCCTCATCTTTTACTCCTCTTCATTCACTTCTAAAACAGAAAAATTGCTCAATACTTTCTCTTTCTAAACACTATCACTCGTTTTTACTCGCTTTTATTAAATTAAAGTTATAACTTTCTTTAAACTCACTTTTCTCCTCATCTTTTACTCCTCTTCATTCACTTCTAAAACAGAAAAATTGCTCAATACTTTCTCTTTCTAAACACTATCACTCGTTTTTACTCGCTTTTATTAAATTAAAGTTATAACTTTCTTTAAACTCACTTTTCTCCTCATCTTTTACTCCTCTTCATTTACTTCTAAAACAGAAAAATTACTCAATACTTTCTCTTTCTAAACACTATCACTCGTTTTTACTCGCTTTTATTAAATTAAAGTTATAACTTTCTTTAAACTCACTTTTCTCCTCATCTTTTACTCCTCTTCATTCACTTCTAAAACAGAAAAATTGCTCAATACTTTCTCTTTCTTACACACTATCACTCGTTTTTACTCGCTTTTATTAAATTAAAGTTATAACTTTCTTTAAATCACTTTTCTCCTCATCTTTTACTCCTCTTCATTCACCTCTAAAACAGAAAAATTGCTCAATACTTTCTCTTTCTAAACACTATCACTCGTTTTTACTCACTTTTATTAAATTAAAGTTATAACTTTCTTTAAATCACTTTTCTCCTCATCTTTTACTCCTCTTCATTCACTTCTAAAACAGAAAAATTGCTCAATACTTTCTCTTTCTAAACACTATCACTCGTTTTTACTCACTTTTATTAAATTAAAGTTATAACTTTCTTTAAACTCACTTTTCTCCTCATCTTTTACTCCTCTTCATTCACTTCTAAAACAGAAAAATTGCTCAATACTTTCTCTTTCTAAACACTATCACTCGTTTTTACTCGCTTTTATTAAATTAAAGTTATAACTTTCTTTAAACTCACTTTTCTCCTCATCTTTTACTCCTCTTCATTCACTTCTAAAACAGAAAAATTGCTCAATACTTTCTCTTTCTAAACACTATCACTCGTTTTTACTCGCTTTTATTAAATTAAAGTTATAACTTTCTTTAAACTCACTTTTCTCCTCATCTTTTACTTCTTTCATTCACTTCTAAAACAGAAAAATTACTCAATACTTTCTCTTTCTAAACACCGTTACTCGTTTTTACTCGCTTTTATTAAATTAAAGTTATAACTTTCTTTAAACTCACTTTTCTCCTCATCTTTTACTTCTTTCATTCACTTCTAAAACAGAAAAATTACTCAATACTTTCTCTTTCTAAACACTATCACTCGTTTTTACTCGCTTTTATTAAATTAAAGTTATAACTTTCTTTAAACTCACTTTTCTCCTCATCTTTTACTCCTCTTCATTCACTTCTAAAACAGAAAAATTGCTCAATACTTTCTCTTTCTAAACACTATCACTCGTTTTTACTCGCTTTTATTAAATTAAAGTTATAACTTTCTTTAAACTCACTTTTCTCCTCATCTTTTACTCCTCTTCATTCACTTCTAAAACAGAAAAATTGCTCAATACTTTCTCTTTCTAAACACTATCACTCGTTTTTACTCGCTTTTATTAAATTAAAGTTATAACTTTCTTTAAACTCACTTTTCTCCTCATCTTTTACTTCTTTCATTCACTTCTAAAACAGAAAAATTACTCAATACTTTCTCTTTCTAAACACCGTTACTCGTTTTTACTCACTTTTATTAAATTAAAGTTATAACTTTCTTTAAACTCACTTTTCTCCTCATCTTTTACTCCTCTTCATTCACTTCTAAAACAGAAAAATTGCTCAATACTTTCTCTTTCTAAACACTATCACTCGTTTTTACTCGCTTTTATTAAATTAAAGTTATAACTTTCTTTAAACTCACTTTTCTCCTCATCTTTTACTTCTTTCATTCATTTCTAAAACAGAAAAATTGCTCAATACTTTCTCTTTCTAAACACTATCACTCGTTTTTACTCGCTTTTATTAAATTAAAGTTATAACTTTCTTTAAACTCACTTTTCTCCTCATCTTTTACTCCTCTTCATTCACTTCTAAAACAGAAAAATTGCTCAATACTTTCTCTTTCTAAACACTATCACTCGTTTTTACTCACTTTTATTAAATTAAAGTTATAACTTTCTTTAAACTCACTTTTCTCCTCATCTTTTACTCCTCTTCATTCACTTCTAAAACAGAAAAATTACTCAATACTTTCTCTTTCTAAACACTATCACTCGTTTTTAATCACTTTTATTAAATTAAAGTTATAACTTTCTTTAAACTCACTTTTCTCTTCATCTTTTACTCCTCTTCATTCATTTCTAAAACAGAAAAATTGCTCAATACTTTCTCTTTCTAAACACTATCACTCGTTTTTACTCACTTTTATTAAATTAAAGTTATAACTTTCTTTAAACTCACTTTTCTCCTCATCTTTTACTCCTCTTCATTCACTTCTAAAACAGAAAAATTGCTCAATACTTTCTCTTTCTAAACACCGTTACTCGTTTTTACTCACTTTTATTAAATTAAAGTTATAACTTTCTTTAAACTCACTTTTCTCCTCATCTTTTACTCCTCTTCATTCACTTCTAAAACAGAAAAATTGCTCAATACTTTCTCTTTCTAAACACCGTTACTCGTTTTTACTCACTTTTATTAAATTAAAGTTATAACTTTCTTTAAACTCACTTTTCTCCTCATCTTTTACTCCTCTTCATTTACTTCTAAAACAGAAAAATTACTCAATACTTTCTCTTTCTAAACACTATCACTCGTTTTTAATCACTTTTATTAAATTAAAGTTATAACTTTCTTTAAACTCACTTTTCTCTTCATCTTTTACTCCTCTTCATTCATTTCTAAAACAGAAAAATTGCTCAATACTTTCTCTTTCTAAACACTATCACTCGTTTTTACTCGCTTTTATTAAATTAAAGTTATAACTTTCTTTAAACTCACTTTTCTCCTCATCTTTTACTCCTTTTCATTTACTTCTAAAACAGAAAAATTACTCAATACTTTCTCTTTCTTAACACCGTTACTCGTTTTTACTCGCTTTTATTAAATTAAAGTTATAACTTTCTTTAAATCACTTTTCTCCTCATCTTTTACTTCTTTCATTCACTTCTAAAACAGAAAAATTACTCAATACTTTCTCTTTCTAAACACTATCACTCGTTTTTACTCACTTTTATTAAATTAAAGTTATAACTTTCTTTAAATCACTTTTCTCCTCATCTTTTACTCCTCTTCATTCACTTCTAAAACAGAAAAATTGCTCAATACTTTCTCTTTCTAAACACTATCACTCGTTTTTACTCACTTTTATTAAATTAAAGTTATAACTTTCTTTAAACTCACTTTTCTCCTCATCTTTTACTCCTCTTCATTCACTTCTAAAACAGAAAAATTGCTCAATACTTTCTCTTTCTAAACACTATCACTCGTTTTTACTCGCTTTTATTAAATTAAAGTTATAACTTTCTTTAAACTCACTTTTCTCCTCATCTTTTACTCCTCTTCATTCACTTCTAAAACAGAAAAATTACTCAATACTTTCTCTTTCTAAACACTATCACTCGTTTTTACTCGCTTTTATTAAATTAAAGTTATAACTTTCTTTAAACTCACTTTTCTCCTCATCTTTTACTTCTTTCATTCACTTCTAAAACAGAAAAATTACTCAATACTTTCTCTTTCTAAACACCGTTACTCGTTTTTACTCACTTTTATTAAATTAAAGTTATAACTTTCTTTAAACTCACTTTTCTCCTCATCTTTTACTCCTCTTCATTCACTTCTAAAACAGAAAAATTGCTCAATACTTTCTCTTTCTAAACACTATCACTCGTTTTTACTCGCTTTTATTAAATTAAAGTTATAACTTTCTTTAAACTCACTTTTCTCCTCATCTTTTACTTCTTTCATTCACTTCTAAAACAGAAAAATTGCTCAATACTTTCTCTTTCTAAACACTATCACTCGTTTTTACTCGCTTTTATTAAATTAAAGTTATAACTTTCTTTAAACTCACTTTTCTCCTCATCTTTTACTCCTCTTCATTCACTTCTAAAACAGAAAAATTGCTCAATACTTTCTCTTTCTAAACACTATCACTCGTTTTTACTCGCTTTTATTAAATTAAAGTTATAACTTTCTTTAAACTCACTTTTCTCCTCATCTTTTACTCCTCTTCATTCACTTCTAAAACAGAAAAATTGCTCAATACTTTCTCTTTCTAAACACTATCACTCGTTTTTACTCGCTTTTATTAAATTAAAGTTATAACTTTCTTTAAACTCACTTTTCTCCTCATCTTTTACTCCTCTTCATTCACTTCTAAAACAGAAAAATTGCTCAATACTTTCTCTTTCTAAACACTATCACTCGTTTTTACTCACTTTTATTAAATTAAAGTTATAACTTTCTTTAAACTCACTTTTCTCCTCATCTTTTACTCCTCTTCATTCACTTCTAAAACAGAAAAATTACTCAATACTTTCTCTTTCTAAACACTCTCACTCGTTTTTACTCGCTTTTATTAAATTAAAGTTATAACTTTCTTTAAACTCACTTTTCTCCTCATCTTTTACTCCTCTTCATTCACTTCTAAAACAGAAAAATTGCTCAATACTTTCTCTTTCTAAACACCGTTACTCGTTTTTACTCACTTTTATTAAATTAAAGTTATAACTTTCTTTAAACTCACTTTTCTCCTCATCTTTTACTCCTCTTCATTCACTTATAAAACAGAAAAATTACTCAATACTTTCTCTTTCTAAACACTATCACTCGTTTTTAATCACTTTTATTAAATTAAAGTTATAACTTTCTTTAAACTCACTTTTCTCTTCATCTTTTACTCCTCTTCATTCACTTCTAAAACAGAAAAATTACTCAATACTTTCTCTTTCTTAACACCGTTACTCGTTTTTACTCGCTTTTATTAAATTAAAGTTATAACTTTCTTTAAACTCACTTTTCTCCTCATCTTTTACTTCTTTCATTCACTTCTAAAACAGAAAAATTACTCAATACTTTCTCTTTCTAAACACTCTCACTCGTTTTTACTCACTTTTATTAAATTAAAGTTATAACTTTCTTTAAACTCACTTTTCTCCTCATCTTTTACTCCTCTTCATTCACTTCTAAAACAGAAAAATTGCTCAATACTTTCTCTTTCTAAACACTATCACTCGTTTTTACTCACTTTTATTAAATTAAAGTTATAACTTTCTTTAAACTCACTTTTCTCCTCATCTTTTACTCCTCTTCATTCACTTCTAAAACAGAAAAATTGCTCAATACTTTCTCTTTCTAAACACTATCACTCGTTTTTACTCGCTTTTATTAAATTAAAGTTATAACTTTCTTTAAACTCACTTTTCTCCTCATCTTTTACTCCTCTTCATTCACTTCTAAAACAGAAAAATTACTCAATACTTTCTCTTTCTTAACACCGTTACTCGTTTTTACTCGCTTTTATTAAATTAAAGTTATAACTTTCTTTAAATCACTTTTCTCCTCATCTTTTACTTCTTTCATTCACTTCTAAAACAGAAAAATTACTCAATACTTTCTCTTTCTAAACACTATCACTCGTTTTTACTCACTTTTATTAAATTAAAGTTATAACTTTCTTTAAATCACTTTTCTCCTCATCTTTTACTCCTCTTCATTCACTTCTAAAACAGAAAAATTGCTCAATACTTTCTCTTTCTAAACACTATCACTCGTTTTTACTCACTTTTATTAAATTAAAGTTATAACTTTCTTTAAACTCACTTTTCTCCTCATCTTTTACTCCTCTTCATTCACTTCTAAAACAGAAAAATTGCTCAATACTTTCTCTTTCTAAACACTATCACTCGTTTTTAATCACTTTTATTAAATTAAAGTTATAACTTTCTTTAAACTCACTTTTCTCTTCATCTTTTACTCCTCTTCATTCATTTCTAAAACAGAAAAATTGCTCAATACTTTCTCTTTCTAAACACTATCACTCGTTTTTACTCGCTTTTATTAAATTAAAGTTATAACTTTCTTTAAACTCACTTTTCTCCTCATCTTTTACTCCTTTTCATTTACTTCTAAAACAGAAAAATTACTCAATACTTTCTCTTTCTTAACACCGTTACTCGTTTTTACTCGCTTTTATTAAATTAAAGTTATAACTTTCTTTAAATCACTTTTCTCCTCATCTTTTACTCCTCTTCATTCACCTCTAAAACAGAAAAATTACTCAATACTTTCTCTTTCTAAACACTATCACTCGTTTTTACTCACTTTTATTAAATTAAAGTTATCACTTTCTTTAAACTCACTTTTCTCCTCATCTTTTACTCCTCTTCATTCACTTCTAAAACAGAAAAATTGCTCAATACTTTCTCTTTCTAAACACTATCACTCGTTTTTACTCGCTTTTATTAAATTAAAGTTATAACTTTCTTTAAACTCACTTTTCTCCTCATCTTTTACTTCTTTCATTCACTTCTAAAACAGAAAAATTACTCAATACTTTCTCTTTCTAAACAATATCACTCGTTTTTACTCGCTTTTATTAAATTAAAGTTATAACTTTCTTTAAACTCACTTTTCTCCTCATCTTTTACTTCTTTCATTCACTTCTAAAACAGAAAAATTACTCAATACTTTCTCTTTCTAAACACTATCACTCGTTTTTACTCGCTTTTATTAAATTAAAGTTATAACTTTCTTTAAACTCACTTTTCTCCTCATCTTTTACTCCTCTTCATTCACTTCTAAAACTGATAAATTGCTCAATACTTTCTCTTTCTAAACACTATCACTCGTTTTTACTCGCTTTTATTAAATTAAAGTTATAACTTTCTTTAAACTCACTTTTCTCCTCATCTTTTACTCCTCTTCATTCACTTCTAAAACAGAAAAATTACTCAATACTTTCTCTTTCTAAACACTATCACTCGTTTTTACTCGCTTTTATTAAATTAAAGTTATAACTTTCTTTAAACTCACTTTTCTCCTCATCTTTTACTCCTCTTCATTCACTTCTAAAACAGAAAAATTGCTCAATACTTTCTCTTTCTAAACACTATCACTCGTTTTTACTCGCTTTTATTAAATTAAAGTTATAACTTTCTTTAAACTCACTTTTCTCCTCATCTTTTACTTCTTTCATTCACTTCTAAAACAGAAAAATTACTCAATACTTTCTCTTTCTAAACACCGTTACTCGTTTTTACTCGCTTTTATTAAATTAAAGTTATAACTTTCTTTAAACTCACTTTTCTCCTCATCTTTTACTTCTTTCATTCACTTCTAAAACAGAAAAATTACTCAATACTTTCTCTTTCTAAACACTATCACTCGTTTTTACTCGCTTTTATTAAATTAAAGTTATAACTTTCTTTAAACTCACTTTTCTCCTCATCTTTTACTTCTTTCATTCACTTCTAAAACAGAAAAATTACTCAATACTTTCTCTTTCTAAACACTATCACTCGTTTTTACTCGCTTTTATTAAATTAAAGTTATAACTTTCTTTAAACTCACTTTTCTCCTCATCTTTTACTCCTCTTCATTCACTTCTAAAACAGAAAAATTACTCAATACTTTCTCTTTCTAAACACTATCACTCGTTTTTACTCGCTTTTATTAAATTAAAGTTATAACTTTCTTTAAACTCACTTTTCTCCTCATCTTTTACTCCTCTTCATTCACTTCTAAAACAGAAAAATTGCTCAATACTTTCTCTTTCTAAACACCATCACTCGTTTTTACTCGCTTTTATTAAATTAAAGTTATAACTTTCTTTAAACTCACTTTTCTCCTCATCTTTTACTTCTTTCATTCACTTCTAAAACAGAAAAATTACTCAATACTTTCTCTTTCTAAACACCGTTACTCGTTTTTACTCGCTTTTATTAAATTAAAGTTATAACTTTCTTTAAACTCACTTTTCTCCTCATCTTTTACTCCTCTTCATTCACTTCTAAAACAGAAAAATTGCTCAATACTTTCTCTTTCTAAACACTATCACTCGTTTTTACTCGCTTTTATTAAATTAAAGTTATAACTTTCTTTAAACTCACTTTTCTCCTCATCTTTTACTCCTCTTCATTCACTTCTAAAACAGAAAAATTGCTCAATACTTTCTCTTTCTAAACACTATCACTCGTTTTTACTCGCTTTTATTAAATTAAAGTTATAACTTTCTTTAAACTCACTTTTCTCCTCATCTTTTACTCCTCTTCATTCACTTCTAAAACAGAAAAATTGCTCAATACTTTCTCTTTCTAAACACTATCACTCGTTTTTACTCACTTTTATTAAATTAAAGTTATAACTTTCTTTAAACTCACTTTTCTCCTCATCTTTTACTCCTCTTCATTCACTTCTAAAACAGAAAAATTGCTCAATACTTTCTCTTTCTAAACACTATCACTCGTTTTTACTCACTTTTATTAAATTAAAGTTATAACTTTCTTTAAACTCACTTTTCTCCTCATCTTTTACTCCTCTTCATTCACTTCTAAAACAGAAAAATTACTCAATACTTTCTCTTTCTAAACACTATCACTCGTTTTTACTCACTTTTATTAAATTAAAGTTATAACTTTCTTTAAACTCACTTTTCTCCTCATCTTTTACTCCTCTTCATTCACTTCTAAAACAGAAAAATTGCTCAATACTTTCTCTTTCTAAACACCGTTACTCGTTTTTACTCACTTTTATTAAATTAAAGTTATAACTTTCTTTAAACTCACTTTTCTCCTCATCTTTTACTCCTCTTCATTCACTTATAAAACAGAAAAATTACTCAATACTTTCTCTTTCTAAACACTATCACTCGTTTTTAATCACTTTTATTAAATTAAAGTTATAACTTTCTTTAAACTCACTTTTCTCTTCATCTTTTACTCCTCTTCATTCACTTCTAAAACAGAAAAATTACTCAATACTTTCTCTTTCTTAACACCGTTACTCGTTTTTACTCGCTTTTATTAAATTAAAGTTATAACTTTCTTTAAACTCACTTTTCTCCTCATCTTTTACTTCTTTCATTCACTTCTAAAACAGAAAAATTACTCAATACTTTCTCTTTCTAAACACTATCACTCGTTTTTACTCACTTTTATTAAATTAAAGTTATAACTTTCTTTAAACTCACTTTTCTCCTCATCTTTTACTCCTCTTCATTCACTTCTAAAACAGAAAAATTGCTCAATACTTTCTCTTTCTAAACACTATCACTCGTTTTTACTCACTTTTATTAAATTAAAGTTATAACTTTCTTTAAACTCACTTTTCTCCTCATCTTTTACTCCTCTTCATTCACTTCTAAAACAGAAAAATTGCTCAATACTTTCTCTTTCTAAACACTATCACTCGTTTTTACTCACTTTTATTAAATTAAAGTTATAACTTTCTTTAAACTCACTTTTCTCCTCATCTTTTACTCCTCTTCATTCACTTCTAAAACAGAAAAATTACTCAATACTTTCTCTTTCTTAACACCGTTACTCGTTTTTACTCGCTTTTATTAAATTAAAGTTATAACTTTCTTTAAATCACTTTTCTCCTCATCTTTTACTCCTCTTCATTCACTTCTAAAACAGAAAAATTGCTCAATACTTTCTCTTTCTAAACACTATCACTCGTTTTTACTCACTTTTATTAAATTAAAGTTATAACTTTCTTTAAACTCACTTTTCTCCTCATCTTTTACTTCTTTCATTCACTTCTAAAACAGAAAAATTACTCAATACTTTCTCTTTCTAAACACTATCACTCGTTTTTACTCACTTTTATTAAATTAAAGTTATAACTTTCTTTAAACTCACTTTTCTCCTCATCTTTTACTCCTCTTCATTCACTTCTAAAACAGAAAAATTGCTCAATACTTTCTCTTTCTAAACACTATCACTCGTTTTTACTCGCTTTTATTAAATTAAAGTTATAACTTTCTTTAAACTCACTTTTCTCCTCATCTTTTACTTCTTTCATTCACTTCTAAAACAGAAAAATTGCTCAATACTTTCTCTTTCTAAACACTATCACTCGTTTTTACTCGCTTTTATTAAATTAAAGTTATAACTTTCTTTAAACTCACTTTTCTCCTCATCTTTTACTCCTCTTCATTCACTTCTAAAACAGAAAAATTGCTCAATACTTTCTCTTTCTAAACACTATCACTCGTTTTTACTCACTTTTATTAAATTAAAGTTATAACTTTCTTTAAACTCACTTTTCTCCTCATCTTTTACTCCTTTTCATTCACTTCTAAAACAGAAAAATTGCTCAATACTTTCTCTTTCTAAACACTATCACTCGTTTTTACTCACTTTTATTAAATTAAAGTTATAACTTTCTTTAAACTCACTTTTCTCCTCATCTTTTACTCCTCTTCATTCACTTCTAAAACAGAAAAATTGCTCAATACTTTCTCTTTCTAAACACTATCACTCGTTTTTACTCACTTTTATTAAATTAAAGTTATAACTTTCTTTAAACTCACTTTTCTCCTCATCTTTTACTCCTCTTCATTCACTTCTAAAACAGAAAAATTGCTCAATACTTTCTCTTTCTAAACACTATCACTCGTTTTTACTCGCTTTTATTAAATTAAAGTTATAACTTTCTTTAAACTCACTTTTCTCCTCATCTTTTACTCCTCTTCATTCACTTCTAAAACAGAAAAATTGCTCAATACTTTCTCTTTCTAAACACTATCACTCGTTTTTACTCACTTTTATTAAATTAAAGTTATAACTTTCTTTAAACTCACTTTTCTCCTCATCTTTTACTCCTCTTCATTCACTTCTAAAACAGAAAAATTACTCAATACTTTCTCTTTCTAAACACCGTTACTCGTTTTTACTCGCTTTTATTAAATTAAAGTTATAACTTTCTTTAAATCACTTTTCTCCTCATCTTTTACTCCTCTTCATTCACTTCTAAAACAGAAAAATTGCTCAATACTTTCTCTTTCTAAACACCGTTACTCGTTTTTACTCACTTTTATTAAATTAAAGTTATAACTTTCTTTAAACTCACTTTTCTCCTCATCTTTTACTCCTCTTCATTCACTTCTAAAACAGAAAAATTGCTCAATACTTTCTCTTTCTAAACACTATCACTCGTTTTTACTCGCTTTTATTAAATTAAAGTTATAACTTTCTTTAAACTCACTTTTCTCCTCATCTTTTACTCCTCTTCATTCACTTCTAAAACAGAAAAATTACTCAATACTTTCTCTTTCTAAACACTATCACTCGTTTTTACTCACTTTTATTAAATTAAAGTTATAACTTTCTTTAAACTCACTTTTCTCCTCATCTTTTACTTCTTTCATTCACTTCTAAAACAGAAAAATTACTCAATACTTTCTCTTTCTAAACACCGTTACTCGTTTTTACTCACTTTTATTAAATTAAAGTTATAACTTTCTTTAAACTCACTTTTCTCCTCATCTTTTACTCCTCTTCATTCACTTCTAAAACAGAAAAATTGCTCAATACTTTCTCTTTCTAAACACTATCACTCGTTTTTACTCGCTTTTATTAAATTAAAGTTATAACTTTCTTTAAACTCACTTTTCTCCTCATCTTTTACTCCTCTTCATT
The DNA here is from genome assembly GCA_946699065.1 of Loxodes magnus. NCBI lineage: Eukaryota > Ciliophora > Karyorelictea > Loxodida > Loxodidae > Loxodes > Loxodes magnus. The sequence continues at coordinate 47,778 of CAMPDV010004449.1, forward strand.
CACTTCTAAAACAGAAAAATTGCTCAATACTTTCTCTTTCTAAACACTATCACTCGTTTTTACTCACTTTTATTAAATTAAAGTTATAACTTTCTTTAAACTCACTTTTCTCCTCATCTTTTACTCCTCTTCATTCACTTCTAAAACAGAAAAATTACTCAATACTTTCTCTTTCTAAACACTATCACTCGTTTTTACTCGCTTTTATTAAATTAAAGTTATAACTTTCTTTAAACTCACTTTTCTCCTCATCTTTTACTCCTCTTCATTCACTTCTAAAACAGAAAAATTGCTCAATACTTTCTCTTTCTAAACACTATCACTCGTTTTTACTCACTTTTATTAAATTAAAGTTATAACTTTCTTTAAACTCACTTTTCTCCTCATCTTTTACTCCTCTTCATTCACTTCTAAAACAGAAAAATTGCTCAATACTTTCTCTTTCTAAACACTATCACTCGTTTTTACTCGCT
>CAMPDV010004450.1:0-32760 GCA_946699065.1 Loxodes magnus
GAAGTAGAGTAAGAAAAGAAGATAGAATTTCAGTTTTAAGGAGTATGCTTTGAGAAGTAATAAGTATTTAGAAAAGTGAAGAAGTAGAGTAAGAAAAGAAGATGGAATTTCAGTTTTAAGGAGTATGCTTTGAGAAGTATTAAGTATTTAGAAAAGTGAAGAAGTAGAGTAAGAAAAGAAGATAGAATTTCAGTTTTAAGTATTATGGCTTTGAGAAGTAATAAGTATTTAGAAAAGTGAAGAAGTAAAGTAAGAAAAAAATATCTAATGATAAGTTTTCGTAGCAAGCACTAAAATATAAGTTAGAATATCCAATATGTTAGAAATAATGTCACAATTACGAATCTGTATTCGGTTATTCAAGATATGCTTGTAGATGAAAGTTAGCCTATAGAAAAGTGAAGAAGTAGAGTAAGAAAAAGAAGATAGAATTTCAGTTTTAAGGAGTATGCTTTGAGAAGTAATAAGTATTTAGAAAAGTTAAGAAGTAAAGTAAGAAAAGAAGATAGAATTTCAGTTTTAAGGAGTATGCTTTGAGAAGTAATAAGTATTTAGAAAAGTGAAGAATTAAAGTAAGAAAAGAAGATAGAATTTCAGTTTTAAGGAGTATGCTTTGAGAAGTAATAAGTATTTAGAAAAGTGAAGAAGTAAAGTAAGAAAAGAAGATAGAATTTCAGTTTTAAGGAGTATGCTTTGAGAAGTAATAAGTATTTAGAAAAGTGAAGAAGTAGAGTAAGAAAAGAAGATAGAATTTCAGTTTTAAGGAGTATGCTTTGAGAAGTAATAAGTATTTAGAAAAGTGAAGAAGTAAAGTAAGAAAAGAAGATAGAATTTCAGTTTTAAGGAGTATGCTTTGAGAAGTATTAAGTATTTAGAAAAGTGAAGAAGTAAAGTAAGAAAAAAATATCTAATGATAAGTTTTCGTAGCAAGCACTAAAATATAAGTTAGAATATCCAATATTTTAGAAATAATGTCACAATTACGAATCTGTATTCGGTTATTCAAGATATGCTTGTAGATGAAAGTTAGCCTATAGAAAAGTGAAGAAGTAGAGTAAGAAAAGAAGATAGAATTTCAGTTTTAAGGAGTATGCTTTGAGAAGTAATTAGTATTTAGAAAAGTGAAGAAGTAGAGTAAGAAAGAAGATGGAATTTCAGTTTTAAGGAGTATGCTTTGAGAAGTATTAAGTATTTAGAAAAGTGAAGAAGTAGAGTAAGAAAAGAAGATAGAATTTCAGTTTTAAGGAGTATGCTTTGAGAAGTAATAAGTATTTAGAAAAGTGAAGAAGTAAAGTAAGAAAAAAAATATCTAATGATAAGTTTTCGTAGCAAGCACTAAAATATAAGTTAGAATATCCAATATGTTAGAAATAATGTCACAATTACGAATCTGTATTCGGTTATTCAAGATATGCTTGTAGATGAAAGTTAGCCTATAGAAAAGTGAAGAAGTAGAGTAAGAAAAGAAGATAGAATTTCAGTTTTAAGGAGTATGCTTTGAGAAGTAATAAGTATTTAGAAAAGTGAAGAAGTAAAGTAAGAAAAGAAGATAGAATTTCAGTTTTAAGGAGTATGCTTTGAGAAGTAATAAGTATTTAGAAAAGTGAAGAAGTAAAGTAAGAAAAGAAGATAGAATTTCAGTTTTAAGGAGTATGCTTTGAGAAGTAATAAGTATTTAGAAAAGTGAAGAAGTAAAGTAAGAAAAAATATCTAATGATAAGTTTTCGTAGCAAGCACTAAAATATAAGTTAGAATATCTAATATGTTAGAAATAATGTCACAATTACGAATCTGTATTCGGTTATTCAAGATATGCTTGTAGATGAAAGTTAGCCTATAGAAAAGTGAAGAAGTAGAGTAAGAAAAGAAGATAGAATTTCAGTTTTAAGGAGTATGCTTTGAGAAGTAATAAGTATTTAGAAAAGTTAAGAAGTAAAGTAAGAAAAGAAGATAGAATTTCAGTTTTAAGGAGTATGCTTTGAGAAGTAATAAGTATTTAGAAAAGTGAAGAATTAAAGTAAGAAAAGAAGATAGAATTTCAGTTTTAAGGAGTATGCTTTGAGAAGTAATAAGTATTTAGAAAAGTGAAGAAGTAAAGTAAGAAAAGAAGATAGAATTTCAGTTTTAAGGAGTATGCTTTGAGAAGTAATAAGTATTTAGAAAAGTGAAGAAGTAGAGTAAGAAAAGAAGATAGAATTTCAGTTTTAAGGAGTATGCTTTGAGAAGTAATAAGTATTTAGAAAAGTGAAGAAGTAAAGTAAGAAAAGAAGATAGAATTTCAGTTTTAAGGAGTATGCTTTGAGAAGTATTAAGTATTTAGAAAAGTGAAGAAGTAAAGTAAGAAAAAAATATCTAATGATAAGTTTTCGTAGCAAGCACTAAAATATAAGTTAGAATATCCAATATGTTAGAAATAATGTCACAATTACGAATCTGTATTCGGTTATTCAAGATATGCTTGTAGATGAAAGTTAGCCTATAGAAAAGTGAAGAAGTAGAGTAAGAAAAGAAGATAGAATTTCAGTTTTAAGGAGTATGCTTTGAGAAGTAATTAGTATTTAGAAAAGTGAAGAAGTAGAGTAAGAAAAGAAGATGGAATTTCAGTTTTAAGGAGTATGCTTTGAGAAGTATTAAGTATTTAGAAAAGTGAAGAAGTAAAGTAAGAAAAAAATATCTAATGATAAGTTTTCGTAGCAAGCACTAAAATATAAGTTAGAATATCCAATATGTTAGAAATAATGTCACAATTACGAATCTGTATTCGGTTATTCAAGATATGCTTGTAGATGAAAGTTAGCCTATAGAAAAGTGAAGAAGTAGAGTAAGAAAAGAAGATAGAATTTCAGTTTTAAGGAGTATGCTTTGAGAAGTAATAAGTATTTAGAAAAGTGAAGAAGTAAAGTAAGAAAAGAAGATAGAATTTCAGTTTTAAGGAGTATGCTTTGAGAAGTAATAAGTATTTAGAAAAGTGAAGAAGTAAAGTAAGAAAAGAAGATAGAATTTCAGTTTAAGGAGTATGCTTTGAGAAGTAATAAGTATTTAGAAAAGTGAAGAAGTAAAGTAAGAAAAAAATATCTAATGATAAGTTTTCGTAGCAAGCACTAAAATATAAGTTAGAATATCCAATATGTTAGAAATAATGTCACAATTACGAATCTGTATTCGGTTATTCAAGATATGCTTGTAGATGAAAGTTAGCCTATAGAAAAGTGAAGAAGTAGAGTAAGAAAAGAAGATAGAATTTCAGTTTTAAGGAGTATGCTTTGAGAAGTAATAAGTATTTAGAAAAGTTAAGAAGTAAAGTAAGAAAAGAAGATAGAATTTCAGTTTTAAGGAGTATGCTTTGAGAAGTAATAAGTATTTAGAAAAGTGAAGAATTAAAGTAAGAAAAGAAGATAGAATTTCAGTTTTAAGGAGTATGCTTTGAGAAGTAATAAGTATTTAGAAAAGTGAAGAAGTAAAGTAAGAAAAGAAGATAGAATTTCAGTTTTAAGGAGTATGCTTTGAGAAGTAATAAGTATTTAGAAAAGTGAAGAAGTAGAGTAAGAAAAGAAGATAGAATTTCAGTTTTAAGGAGTATGCTTTGAGAAGTAATAAGTATTTAGAAAAGTGAAGAAGTAAAGTAAGAAAGAAGATAGAATTTCAGTTTTAAGGAGTATGCTTTGAGAAGTAATAAGTATTTAGAAAAGTGAAGAAGTAAAGTAAGAAAAAAATATCTAATGATAAGTTTTCGTAGCAAGCACTAAAATATAAGTTAGAATATCCAATATGTTAGAAATAATGTCACAATTACGAATCTGTATTCGGTTATTCAAGATATGCTTGTAGATGAAAGTTAGCCTATAGAAAAGTGAAGAAGTAGAGTAAGAAAAGAAGATAGAATTTCAGTTTTAAGGAGTATGCTTTGAGAAGTAATAAGTATTTAGAAAAGTGAAGAAGTAAAGTAAGAAAAGAAGATAGAATTTCAGTTTTAAGGAGTATGCTTTGAGAAGTAATAAGTATTTAGAAAAGTGAAGAAGTAAAGTAAGAAAAGAAGATAGAATTTCAGTTTTAAGGAGTATGCTTTGAGAAGTAATAAGTATTTAGAAAAGTGAAGAAGTAAAGTAAGAAAAAAAATATCTAATGATAAGTTTTCGTAGCAAGCACTAAAATATAAGTTAGAATATCCAATATGTTAGAAATAATGTCACAATTACGAATCTGTATTCGGTTATTCAAGATATGCTTGTAGATGAAAGTTAGCCTATAGAAAAGTGAAGAAGTAGAGTAAGAAAAGAAGATAGAATTTCAGTTTTAAGGAGTATGCTTTGAGAAGTAATAAGTATTAGAAAAGTTAAGAAGTAAAGTAAGAAAAGAAGATAGAATTTCAGTTTTAAGGAGTATGCTTTGAGAAGTAATAAGTATTTAGAAAAGTGAAGAAGTAAAGTAAGAAAAGAAGATAGAATTTCAGTTTTAAGGAGTATGCTTTGAGAAGTAATAAGTATTTAGAAAAGTGAAGAAGTAAAGTAAGAAAAAATATCTAATGATAAGTTTTCGTAGCAAGCACTAAAATATAAGTTAGAATATCCAATATGTTAGAAATAATGTCACAATTACGAATCTGTATTCGGTTATTCAAGATATGCTTGTAGATGAAAGTTAGCCTATAGAAAAGTGAAGAAGTAGAGTAAGAAAAGAAGATAGAATTTCAGTTTTAAGGAGTATGCTTTGAGAAGTAATAAGTATTTAGAAAAGTTAAGAAGTAAAGTAAGAAAAGAAGATAGAATTTCAGTTTTAAGGAGTATGCTTTGAGAAGTAATAAGTATTTAGAAAAGTGAAGAATTAAAGTAAGAAAAGAAGATAGAATTTCAGTTTTAAGGAGTATGCTTTGAGAAGTAATAAGTTATTTAGAAAAGTGAAGAAGTAAAGTAAGAAAAGAAGATAGAATTTCAGTTTTAAGGAGTATGCTTTGAGAAGTAATAAGTATTTAGAAAAGTGAAGAAGTAGAGTAAGAAAAGAAGATAGAATTTCAGTTTTAAGGAGTATGCTTTGAGAAGTAATAAGTATTTAGAAAAGTGAAGAAGTAAAGTAAGAAAAGAAGATAGAATTTCAGTTTTAAGGAGTATGCTTTGAGAAGTAATAAGTATTTAGAAAAGTGAAGAAGTAAGTAAGAAAAAATATCTAATGATAAGTTTTCGTAGCAAGCACTAAAATATAAGTTAGAATATCCAATATGTTAGAAATAATGTCACAATTACGAATCTGTATTCGGTTATTCAAGATATGCTTGTAGATGAAAGTTAGCCTATAGAAAAGTGAAGAAGTAGAGTAAGAAAAGAAGATAGAATTTCAGTTTTAAGGAGTATGCTTTGAGAAGTAATAAGTATTTAGAAAAGTGAAGAAGTAAAGTAAGAAAAGAAGATAGAATTTCAGTTTTAAGGAGTATGCTTTGAGAAGTAATAAGTATTTAGAAAAGTGAAGAAGTAAAGTAAGAAAAGAAGATAGAATTTCAGTTTTAAGGAGTATGCTTTGAGAAGTAATAAGTATTTAGAAAAGTGAAGAAGTAAAGTAAGAAAAAAATATCTAATGATAAGTTTTCGTAGCAAGCACTAAAATATAAGTTAGAATATCCAATATGTTAGAAATAATGTCACAATTACGAATCTGTATTCGGTTATTCAAGATATGCTTGTAGATGAAAGTTAGCCTATAGAAAAGTGAAGAAGTAGAGTAAGAAAAGAAGATAGAATTTCAGTTTTAAGGAGTATGCTTTGAGAAGTAATAAGTATTTAGAAAAGTTAAGAAGTAAAGTAAGAAAAGAAGATAGAATTTCAGTTTTAAGGAGTATGCTTTGAGAAGTAATAAGTATTTAGAAAGTGAAGAAGTAGAGTAAGAAAAGAAGATGGAATTTCAGTTTTAAGGAGTATGCTTTGAGAAGTATTAAGTATTTAGAAAAGTGAAGAAGTAGAGTAAGAAAGAAGATAGAATTTCAGTTTTAAGGAGTATGCTTTGAGAAGTAATAAGTATTTAGAAAAGTGAAGAAGTAGAGTAAGAAAAGAAGATAGAATTTCAGTTTTAAGGAGTATGCTTTGAGAAGTAATAAGTATTTAGAAAAGTGAAGAAGTAAAGTAAGAAAAAAATATCTAATGATAAGTTTTCGTAGCAAGCACTAAAATATAAGTTAGAATATCCAATATGTTAGAAATAATGTCACAATTACGAATCTGTATTCGGTTATTCAAGATATGCTTGTAGATGAAAGTTAGCCTATAGAAAAGTGAAGAAGTAGAGTAAGAAAAGAAGATAGAATTTCAGTTTTAAGGAGTATGCTTTGAGAAGTAATAAGTATTTAGAAAAGTGAAGAAGTAGAGTAAGAAAAGAAGATAGAATTTCAGTTTTAAGGAGTATGCTTTGAGAAGTAATAAGTATTTAGAAAAGTGAAGAAGTAAAGTAAGAAAAGAAGATAGAATTTCAGTTTTAAGGAGTATGCTTTGAGAAGTAATAAGTATTTAGAAAAGTGAAGAAGTAAAGTAAGAAAAAAATATCTAATGATAAGTTTTCGTAGCAAGCACTAAAATATAAGTTAGAATATCCAATATGTTAGAAATAATGTCACAATTACGAATCTGTATTCGGTTATTCAAGATATGCTTGTAGATGAAAGTTAGCCTATAGAAAAGTGAAGAAGTAGAGTAAGAAAAGAAGATAGAATTTCAGTTTTAAGGAGTATGCTTTGAGAAGTAATAAGTATTTAGAAAAGTTAAGAAGTAAAGTAAGAAAAGAAGATAGAATTTCAGTTTTAAGGAGTATGCTTTGAGAAGTAATAAGTATTTAGAAAAGTGAAGAAGTAGAGTAAGAAAAGAAGATGGAATTTCAGTTTTAAGGAGTATGCTTTGAGAAGTATTAAGTATTTAGAAAAGTGAAGAAGTAGAGTAAGAAAAGAAGATAGAATTTCAGTTTTAAGGAGTATGCTTTGAGAAGTAATAAGTATTTAGAAAAGTGAAGAAGTAGAGTAAGAAAAGAAGATAGAATTTCAGTTTTAAGGAGTATGCTTTGAGAAGTAATAAGTATTTAGAAAAGTGAAGAAGTAAAGTAAGAAAAAAATATCTAATGATAAGTTTTCGTAGCAAGCACTAAAATATAAGTTAGAATATCCAATATGTTAGAAATAATGTCACAATTACGAATCTGTATTCGGTTATTCAAGATATGCTTGTAGATGAAAGTTAGCCTATAGAAAAGTGAAGAAGTAGAGTAAGAAAAGAAGATAGAATTTCAGTTTTAAGGAGTATGCTTTGAGAAGTAATAAGTATTTAGAAAAGTGAAGAAGTAGAGTAAGAAAAGAAGATAGAATTTCAGTTTTAAGGAGTATGCTTTGAGAAGTAATAAGTATTTAGAAAAGTGAAGAAGTAAAGTAAGAAAAGAAGATAGAATTTCAGTTTTAAGGAGTATGCTTTGAGAAGTAATAAGTATTTAGAAAAGTGAAGAAGTAAAGTAAGAAAAAAATATCTAATGATAAGTTTTCGTAGCAAGCACTAAAATATAAGTTAGAATATCCAATATGTTAGAAATAATGTCACAATTACGAATCTGTATTCGGTTATTCAAGATATGCTTGTAGATGAAAGTTAGCCTATAGAAAAGTGAAGAAGTAGAGTAAGAAAAGAAGATAGAATTTCAGTTTTAAGGAGTATGCTTTGAGAAGTAATAAGTATTTAGAAAAGTGAAGAAGTAGAGTAAGAAAAGAAGATGGAATTTCAGTTTTAAGGAGTATGCTTTGAGAAGTATTAAGTATTTAGAAAAGTGAAGAAGTAGAGTAAGAAAAGAAGATAGAATTTCAGTTTTAAGTATTATGCTTTGAGAAGTAATAAGTATTTAGAAAAGTGAAGAAGTAAAGTAAGAAAAAAATATCTAATGATAAGTTTTCGTAGCAAGCACTAAAATATAAGTTAGAATATCCAATATGTTAGAAATAATGTCACAATTACGAATCTGTATTCGGTTATTCAAGATATGCTTGTAGATGAAAGTTAGCCTATAGAAAAGTGAAGAAGTAGAGTAAGAAAAGAAGATAGAATTTCAGTTTTAAGGAGTATGCTTTGAGAAGTAATAAGTATTTAGAAAAGTGAAGAAGTAAAGTAAGAAAAGAAGATAGAATTTCAGTTTTAAGGAGTATGCTTTGAGAAGTAATAAGTATTTAGAAAAGTGAAGAATTAAAGTAAGAAAAGAAGATAGAATTTCAGTTTTAAGGAGTATGCTTTGAGAAGTAATAAGTATTTAGAAAAGTGAAGAAGTAAAGTAAGAAAAGAAGATAGAATTTCAGTTTTAAGGAGTATGCTTTGAGAAGTAATAAGTATTTAGAAAAGTGAAGAAGTAGAGTAAGAAAAGAAGATGGAATTTCAGTTTTAAGGAGTATGCTTTGAGAAGTATTAAGTATTTAGAAAAGTGAAGAAGTAGAGTAAGAAAAGAAGATAGAATTTCAGTTTTAAGTATTATGCTTTGAGAAGTAATAAGTATTTAGAAAAGTGAAGAAGTAAAGTAAGAAAAAAATATCTAATGATAAGTTTTCGTAGCAAGCACTAAAATATAAGTTAGAATATCCAATATGTTAGAAATAATGTCACAATTACGAATCTGTATTCGGTTATTCAAGATATGCTTGTAGATGAAAGTTAGCCTATAGAAAAGTGAAGAAGTAGAGTAAGAAAAGAAGATAGAATTTCAGTTTTAAGGAGTATGCTTTGAGAAGTAATAAGTATTTAGAAAAGTGAAGAAGTAGAGTAAGAAAAGAAGATGGAATTTCAGTTTTAAGGAGTATGCTTTGAGAAGTATTAAGTATTTAGAAAAGTGAAGAAGTAGAGTAAGAAAAGAAGATAGAATTTCAGTTTTAAGTATTATGCTTTGAGAAGTAATAAGTATTTAGAAAAGTGAAGAAGTAAAGTAAGAAAAAAATATCTAATGATAAGTTTTCGTAGCAAGCACTAAAATATAAGTTAGAATATCCAATATGTTAGAAATAATGTCACAATTACGAATCTGTATTCGGTTATTCAAGATATGCTTGTAGATGAAAGTTAGCCTATAGAAAAGTGAAGAAGTAGAGTAAGAAAAGAAGATAGAATTTCAGTTTTAAGGAGTATGCTTTGAGAAGTAATAAGTATTTAGAAAAGTGAAGAAGTAAAGTAAGAAAAGAAGATAGAATTTCAGTTTTAAGGAGTATGCTTTGAGAAGTAATAAGTATTTAGAAAAGTGAAGAATTAAAGTAAGAAAAGAAGATAGAATTTCAGTTTTAAGGAGTATGCTTTGAGAAGTAATAAGTATTTAGAAAAGTGAAGAAGTAAAGTAAGAAAAGAAGATAGAATTTCAGTTTTAAGGAGTATGCTTTGAGAAGTAATAAGTATTTAGAAAAGTGAAGAAGTAAAGTAAGAAAAAAATATCTAATGATAAGTTTTCGTAGCAAGCACTAAAATATAAGTTAGAATATCCAATATGTTAGAAATAATGTCACAATTACGAATCTGTATTCGGTTATTCAAGATATGCTTGTAGATGAAAGTTAGCCTATAGAAAAGTGAAGAAGTAGAGTAAGAAAAGAAGATAGAATTTCAGTTTTAAGGAGTATGCTTTGAGAAGTAATAAGTATTTAGAAAAGTGAAGAAGTAAAGTAAGAAAAGAAGATAGAATTTCAGTTTTAAGGAGTATGCTTTGAGAAGTAATAAGTATTTAGAAAAGTGAAGAATTAAAGTAAGAAAAGAAGATAGAATTTCAGTTTTAAGGAGTATGCTTTGAGAAGTAATAAGTATTTAGAAAAGTGAAGAAGTAAAGTAAGAAAAGAAGATAGAATTTCAGTTTTAAGGAGTATGCTTTGAGAAGTAATAAGTATTTAGAAAAGTGAAGAAGTAGAGTAAGAAAAGAAGATGGAATTTCAGTTTTAAGGAGTATGCTTTGAGAAGTATTAAGTATTTAGAAAAGTGAAGAAGTAGAGTAAGAAAAGAAGATAGAATTTCAGTTTTAAGTATTATGCTTTGAGAAGTAATAAGTATTTAGAAAAGTGAAGAAGTAAAGTAAGAAAAAAATATCTAATGATAAGTTTTCGTAGCAAGCACTAAAATATAAGTTAGAATATCCAATATGTTAGAAATAATGTCACAATTACGAATCTGTATTCGGTTATTCAAGATATGCTTGTAGATGAAAGTTAGCCTATAGAAAAGTGAAGAAGTAGAGTAAGAAAAGAAGATAGAATTTCAGTTTTAAGGAGTATGCTTTGAGAAGTAATAAGTATTTAGAAAAGTGAAGAAGTAGAGTAAGAAAAGAAGATGGAATTTCAGTTTTAAGGAGTATGCTTTGAGAAGTATTAAGTATTTAGAAAAGTGAAGAAGTAGAGTAAGAAAAGAAGATAGAATTTCAGTTTTAAGTATTATGCTTTGAGAAGTAATAAGTATTTAGAAAAGTGAAGAAGTAAAGTAAGAAAAAAATATCTAATGATAAGTTTTCGTAGCAAGCACTAAAATATAAGTTAGAATATCCAATATGTTAGAAATAATGTCACAATTACGAATCTGTATTCGGTTATTCAAGATATGCTTGTAGATGAAAGTTAGCCTATAGAAAAGTGAAGAAGTAGAGTAAGAAAAGAAGATAGAATTTCAGTTTTAAGGAGTATGCTTTGAGAAGTAATAAGTATTTAGAAAAGTGAAGAAGTAAAGTAAGAAAAGAAGATAGAATTTCAGTTTTAAGGAGTATGCTTTGAGAAGTAATAAGTATTTAGAAAAGTGAAGAATTAAAGTAAGAAAAGAAGATAGAATTTCAGTTTTAAGGAGTATGCTTTGAGAAGTAATAAGTATTTAGAAAAGTGAAGAAGTAAAGTAAGAAAAGAAGATAGAATTTCAGTTTTAAGGAGTATGCTTTGAGAAGTAATAAGTATTTAGAAAAGTGAAGAAGTAGAGTAAGAAAAGAAGATGGAATTTCAGTTTTAAGGAGTATGCTTTGAGAAGTATTAAGTATTTAGAAAAGTGAAGAAGTAGAGTAAGAAAAGAAGATAGAATTTCAGTTTTAAGTATTATGCTTTGAGAAGTAATAAGTATTTAGAAAAGTGAAGAAGTAAAGTAAGAAAAAAATATCTAATGATAAGTTTTCGTAGCAAGCACTAAAATATAAGTTAGAATATCCAATATGTTAGAAATAATGTCACAATTACGAATCTGTATTCGGTTATTCAAGATATGCTTGTAGATGAAAGTTAGCCTATAGAAAAGTGAAGAAGTAGAGTAAGAAAAGAAGATAGAATTTCAGTTTTAAGGAGTATGCTTTGAGAAGTAATAAGTATTTAGAAAAGTGAAGAAGTAAAGTAAGAAAAGAAGATAGAATTTCAGTTTTAAGGAGTATGCTTTGAGAAGTAATAAGTATTTAGAAAAGTGAAGAAGTAAAGTAAGAAAAGAAGATAGAATTTCAGTTTTTAAGGAGTATGCTTTGAGAAGTAATAAGTATTTAGAAAAGTGAAGAATTAAAGTAAGAAAAGAAGATAGAATTTCAGTTTTAAGGAGTATGCTTTGAGAAGTAATAAGTATTTAGAAAAGTGAAGAAGTAAAGTAAGAAAAAAATATCTAATGATAAGTTTTCGTAGCAAGCACTAAAATATAAGTTAGAATATCCAATATGTTAGAAATAATGTCACAATTACGAATCTGTATTCGGTTATTCAAGATATGCTTGTAGATGAAAGTTAGCCTATAGAAAAGTGAAGAAGTAGAGTAAGAAAAGAAGATAGAATTTCAGTTTTAAGGAGTATGCTTTGAGAAGTAATAAGTATTTAGAAAAGTGAAGAAGTAAAGTAAGAAAAGAAGATAGAATTTCAGTTTTAAGGAGTATGCTTTGAGAAGTAATAAGTATTTAGAAAAGTGAAGAATTAAAGTAAGAAAAGAAGATAGAATTTCAGTTTTAAGGAGTATGCTTTGAGAAGTAATAAGTATTTAGAAAAGTGAAGAAGTAAAGTAAGAAAAGAAGATAGAATTTCAGTTTTAAGGAGTATGCTTTGAGAAGTAATAAGTATTTAGAAAAGTGAAGAAGTAGAGTAAGAAAAGAAGATGGAATTTCAGTTTTAAGGAGTATGCTTTGAGAAGTATTAAGTATTTAGAAAAGTGAAGAAGTAGAGTAAGAAAAGAAGATAGAATTTCAGTTTTAAGTATTATGCTTTGAGAAGTAATAAGTATTTAGAAAAGTGAAGAAGTAAAGTAAGAAAAAAATATCTAATGATAAGTTTTCGTAGCAAGCACTAAAATATAAGTTAGAATATCCAATATGTTAGAAATAATGTCACAATTACGAATCTGTATTCGGTTATTCAAGATATGCTTGTAGATGAAAGTTAGCCTATAGAAAAGTGAAGAAGTAGAGTAAGAAAAGAAGATAGAATTTCAGTTTTAAGGAGTATGCTTTGAGAAGTAATAAGTATTTAGAAAAGTGAAGAAGTAAAGTAAGAAAAGAAGATAGAATTTCAGTTTTAAGGAGTATGCTTTGAGAAGTAATAAGTATTTAGAAAAGTGAAGAATTAAAGTAAGAAAAGAAGATAGAATTTCAGTTTTAAGGAGTATGCTTTGAGAAGTAATAAGTATTTAGAAAAGTGAAGAAGTAAAGTAAGAAAAAAATATCTAATGATAAGTTTTCGTAGCAAGCACTAAAATATAAGTTAGAATATCCAATATGTTAGAAATAATGTCACAATTACGAATCTGTATTCGGTTATTCAAGATATGCTTGTAGATGAAAGTTAGCCTATAGAAAAGTGAAGAAGTAGAGTAAGAAAAGAAGATAGAATTTCAGTTTTAAGGAGTATGCTTTGAGAAGTAATAAGTATTTAGAAAAGTGAAGAAGTAGAGTAAGAAAAGAAGATGGAATTTCAGTTTTAAGGAGTATGCTTTGAGAAGTATTAAGTATTTAGAAAAGTGAAGAAGTAGAGTAAGAAAAGAAGATAGAATTTCAGTTTTAAGTATTATGCTTTGAGAAGTAATAAGTATTTAGAAAAGTGAAGAAGTAAAGTAAGAAAAAAATATCTAATGATAAGTTTTCGTAGCAAGCACTAAAATATAAGTTAGAATATCCAATATGTTAGAAATAATGTCACAATTACGAATCTGTATTCGGTTATTCAAGATATGCTTGTAGATGAAAGTTAGCCTATAGAAAAGTGAAGAAGTAGAGTAAGAAAAGAAGATAGAATTTCAGTTTTAAGGAGTATGCTTTGAGAAGTAATAAGTATTTAGAAAAGTGAAGAAGTAGAGTAAGAAAAGAAGATGGAATTTCAGTTTTAAGGAGTATGCTTTGAGAAGTATTAAGTATTTAGAAAAGTGAAGAAGTAGAGTAAGAAAAGAAGATAGAATTTCAGTTTTAAGTATTATGCTTTGAGAAGTAATAAGTATTTAGAAAAGTGAAGAAGTAAAGTAAGAAAAAAATATCTAATGATAAGTTTTCGTAGCAAGCACTAAAATATAAGTTAGAATATCCAATATGTTAGAAATAATGTCACAATTACGAATCTGTATTCGGTTATTCAAGATATGCTTGTAGATGAAAGTTAGCCTATAGAAAAGTGAAGAAGTAGAGTAAGAAAAGAAGATAGAATTTCAGTTTTAAGGAGTATGCTTTGAGAAGTAATAAGTATTTAGAAAAGTGAAGAAGTAGAGTAAGAAAAGAAGATGGAATTTCAGTTTTAAGGAGTATGCTTTGAGAAGTATTAAGTATTTAGAAAAGTGAAGAAGTAGAGTAAGAAAAGAAGATAGAATTTCAGTTTTAAGTATTATGCTTTGAGAAGTAATAAGTATTTAGAAAAGTGAAGAAGTAAAGTAAGAAAAGAAGATAGAATTTCAGTTTTAAGGAGTATGCTTTGAGAAGTAATAAGTATTTAGAAAAGTGAAGAAGTAAAGTAAGAAAAAAATATCTAATGATAAGTTTTCGTAGCAAGCACTAAAATATAAGTTAGAATATCCAATATGTTAGAAATAATGTCACAATTACGAATCTGTATTCGGTTATTCAAGATATGCTTGTAGATGAAAGTTAGCCTATAGAAAAGTGAAGAAGTAGAGTAAGAAAAGAAGATAGAATTTCAGTTTTAAGGAGTATGCTTTGAGAAGTAATAAGTATTTAGAAAAGTGAAGAAGTAAAGTAAGAAAAGAAGATAGAATTTCAGTTTTAAGGAGTATGCTTTGAGAAGTAATAAGTATTTAGAAAAGTGAAGAAGTAAAGTAAGAAAAGAAGATAGAATTTCAGTTTTAAGGAGTATGCTTTGAGAAGTAATAAGTATTTAGAAAAGTGAAGAATTAAAGTAAGAAAAGAAGATAGAATTTCAGTTTTAAGGAGTATGCTTTGAGAAGTAATAAGTATTTAGAAAAGTGAAGAAGTAAAGTAAGAAAAAAATATCTAATGATAAGTTTTCGTAGCAAGCACTAAAATATAAGTTAGAATATCCAATATGTTAGAAATAATGTCACAATTACGAATCTGTATTCGGTTATTCAAGATATGCTTGTAGATGAAAGTTAGCCTATAGAAAAGTGAAGAAGTAGAGTAAGAAAAGAAGATAGAATTTCAGTTTTAAGGAGTATGCTTTGAGAAGTAATAAGTATTTAGAAAAGTGAAGAAGTAAAGTAAGAAAAGAAGATAGAATTTCAGTTTTAAGGAGTATGCTTTGAGAAGTAATAAGTATTTAGAAAAGTGAAGAATTAAAGTAAGAAAAGAAGATAGAATTTCAGTTTTAAGGAGTATGCTTTGAGAAGTAATAAGTATTTAGAAAAGTGAAGAAGTAAAGTAAGAAAAGAAGATAGAATTTCAGTTTTAAGGAGTATGCTTTGAGAAGTAATAAGTATTTAGAAAAGTGAAGAAGTAGAGTAAGAAAAGAAGATGGAATTTCAGTTTTAAGGAGTATGCTTTGAGAAGTATTAAGTATTTAGAAAAGTGAAGAAGTAGAGTAAGAAAAGAAGATAGAATTTCAGTTTTAAGTATTATGCTTTGAGAAGTAATAAGTATTTAGAAAAGTGAAGAAGTAAAGTAAGAAAAAAATATCTAATGATAAGTTTTCGTAGCAAGCACTAAAATATAAGTTAGAATATCCAATATGTTAGAAATAATGTCACAATTACGAATCTGTATTCGGTTATTCAAGATATGCTTGTAGATGAAAGTTAGCCTATAGAAAAGTGAAGAAGTAGAGTAAGAAAAGAAGATAGAATTTCAGTTTTAAGGAGTATGCTTTGAGAAGTAATAAGTATTTAGAAAAGTGAAGAAGTAAAGTAAGAAAAGAAGATAGAATTTCAGTTTTAAGGAGTATGCTTTGAGAAGTAATAAGTATTTAGAAAAGTGAAGAATTAAAGTAAGAAAAGAAGATAGAATTTCAGTTTTAAGGAGTATGCTTTGAGAAGTAATAAGTATTTAGAAAAGTGAAGAAGTAAAGTAAGAAAAAAATATCTAATGATAAGTTTTCGTAGCAAGCACTAAAATATAAGTTAGAATATCCAATATGTTAGAAATAATGTCACAATTACGAATCTGTATTCGGTTATTCAAGATATGCTTGTAGATGAAAGTTAGCCTATAGAAAAGTGAAGAAGTAGAGTAAGAAAAGAAGATAGAATTTCAGTTTTAAGGAGTATGCTTTGAGAAGTAATAAGTATTTAGAAAAGTGAAGAAGTAGAGTAAGAAAAGAAGATGGAATTTCAGTTTTAAGGAGTATGCTTTGAGAAGTATTAAGTATTTAGAAAAGTGAAGAAGTAGAGTAAGAAAAGAAGATAGAATTTCAGTTTTAAGTATTATGCTTTGAGAAGTAATAAGTATTTAGAAAAGTGAAGAAGTAAAGTAAGAAAAAAATATCTAATGATAAGTTTTCGTAGCAAGCACTAAAATATAAGTTAGAATATCCAATATGTTAGAAATAATGTCACAATTACGAATCTGTATTCGGTTATTCAAGATATGCTTGTAGATGAAAGTTAGCCTATAGAAAAGTGAAGAAGTAGAGTAAGAAAAGAAGATAGAATTTCAGTTTTAAGGAGTATGCTTTGAGAAGTAATAAGTATTTAGAAAAGTGAAGAAGTAGAGTAAGAAAAGAAGATGGAATTTCAGTTTTAAGGAGTATGCTTTGAGAAGTATTAAGTATTTAGAAAAGTGAAGAAGTAGAGTAAGAAAAGAAGATAGAATTTCAGTTTTAAGTATTATGCTTTGAGAAGTAATAAGTATTTAGAAAAGTGAAGAAGTAAAGTAAGAAAAAAATATCTAATGATAAGTTTTCGTAGCAAGCACTAAAATATAAGTTAGAATATCCAATATGTTAGAAATAATGTCACAATTACGAATCTGTATTCGGTTATTCAAGATATGCTTGTAGATGAAAGTTAGCCTATAGAAAAGTGAAGAAGTAGAGTAAGAAAAGAAGATAGAATTTCAGTTTTAAGGAGTATGCTTTGAGAAGTAATAAGTATTTAGAAAAGTGAAGAAGTAGAGTAAGAAAAGAAGATGGAATTTCAGTTTTAAGGAGTATGCTTTGAGAAGTATTAAGTATTTAGAAAAGTGAAGAAGTAGAGTAAGAAAAGAAGATAGAATTTCAGTTTTAAGTATTATGCTTTGAGAAGTAATAAGTATTTAGAAAAGTGAAGAAGTAAAGTAAGAAAAGAAGATAGAATTTCAGTTTTAAGGAGTATGCTTTGAGAAGTAATAAGTATTTAGAAAAGTGAAGAAGTAAAGTAAGAAAAAAATATCTAATGATAAGTTTTCGTAGCAAGCACTAAAATATAAGTTAGAATATCCAATATGTTAGAAATAATGTCACAATTACGAATCTGTATTCGGTTATTCAAGATATGCTTGTAGATGAAAGTTAGCCTATAGAAAAGTGAAGAAGTAGAGTAAGAAAAGAAGATAGAATTTCAGTTTTAAGGAGTATGCTTTGAGAAGTAATAAGTATTTAGAAAAGTGAAGAAGTAAAGTAAGAAAAGAAGATAGAATTTCAGTTTTAAGGAGTATGCTTTGAGAAGTATTAAGTATTTAGAAAAGTGAAGAAGTAGAGTAAGAAAAGAAGATAGAATTTCAGTTTTAAGTATTATGCTTTGAGAAGTAATAAGTATTTAGAAAAGTGAAGAAGTAAAGTAAGAAAAGAAGATAGAATTTCAGTTTTAAGGAGTATGCTTTGAGAAGTAATAAGTATTTAGAAAAGTGAAGAAGTAGAGTAAGAAAAGAAGATGGAATTTCAGTTTTAAGGAGTATGCTTTGAGAAGTATTAAGTATTTAGAAAAGTGAAGAAGTAGAGTAAGAAAAGAAGATAGAATTTCAGTTTTAAGTATTATGCTTTGAGAAGTAATAAGTATTTAGAAAAGTGAAGAAGTAAAGTAAGAAAAAAATATCTAATGATAAGTTTTCGTAGCAAGCACTAAAATATAAGTTAGAATATCCAATATGTTAGAAATAATGTCACAATTACGAATCTGTATTCGGTTATTCAAGATATGCTTGTAGATGAAAGTTAGCCTATAGAAAAGTGAAGAAGTAGAGTAAGAAAAGAAGATAGAATTTCAGTTTTAAGGAGTATGCTTTGAGAAGTAATAAGTATTTAGAAAAGTGAAGAAGTAGAGTAAGAAAAGAAGATGGAATTTCAGTTTTAAGGAGTATGCTTTGAGAAGTATTAAGTATTTAGAAAAGTGAAGAAGTAGAGTAAGAAAAGAAGATAGAATTTCAGTTTTAAGTATTATGCTTTGAGAAGTAATAAGTATTTAGAAAAGTGAAGAAGTAAAGTAAGAAAAAAATATCTAATGATAAGTTTTCGTAGCAAGCACTAAAATATAAGTTAGAATATCCAATATGTTAGAAATAATGTCACAATTACGAATCTGTATTCGGTTATTCAAGATATGCTTGTAGATGAAAGTTAGCCTATAGAAAAGTGAAGAAGTAGAGTAAGAAAAGAAGATAGAATTTCAGTTTTAAGGAGTATGCTTTGAGAAGTAATAAGTATTTAGAAAAGTGAAGAAGTAGAGTAAGAAAAGAAGATGGAATTTCAGTTTTAAGGAGTATGCTTTGAGAAGTATTAAGTATTTAGAAAAGTGAAGAAGTAGAGTAAGAAAAGAAGATAGAATTTCAGTTTTAAGTATTATGCTTTGAGAAGTAATAAGTATTTAGAAAAGTGAAGAAGTAAAGTAAGAAAAGAAGATAGAATTTCAGTTTTAAGGAGTATGCTTTGAGAAGTAATAAGTATTTAGAAAAGTGAAGAAGTAGAGTAAGAAAAGAAGATGGAATTTCAGTTTTAAGGAGTATGCTTTGAGAAGTATTAAGTATTTAGAAAAGTGAAGAAGTAGAGTAAGAAAAGAAGATAGAATTTCAGTTTTAAGTATTATGCTTTGAGAAGTAATAAGTATTTAGAAAAGTGAAGAAGTAAAGTAAGAAAAAAATATCTAATGATAAGTTTTCGTAGCAAGCACTAAAATATAAGTTAGAATATCCAATATGTTAGAAATAATGTCACAATTACGAATCTGTATTCGGTTATTCAAGATATGCTTGTAGATGAAAGTTAGCCTATAGAAAAGTGAAGAAGTAGAGTAAGAAAAGAAGATAGAATTTCAGTTTTAAGGAGTATGCTTTGAGAAGTAATAAGTATTTAGAAAAGTGAAGAAGTAGAGTAAGAAAAGAAGATGGAATTTCAGTTTTAAGGAGTATGCTTTGAGAAGTATTAAGTATTTAGAAAAGTGAAGAAGTAGAGTAAGAAAAGAAGATAGAATTTCAGTTTTAAGTATTATGCTTTGAGAAGTAATAAGTATTTAGAAAAGTGAAGAAGTAAAGTAAGAAAAAAATATCTAATGATAAGTTTTCGTAGCAAGCACTAAAATATAAGTTAGAATATCCAATATGTTAGAAATAATGTCACAATTACGAATCTGTATTCGGTTATTCAAGATATGCTTGTAGATGAAAGTTAGCCTATAGAAAAGTGAAGAAGTAGAGTAAGAAAAGAAGATAGAATTTCAGTTTTAAGGAGTATGCTTTGAGAAGTAATAAGTATTTAGAAAAGTGAAGAAGTAAAGTAAGAAAAGAAGATAGAATTTCAGTTTTAAGGAGTATGCTTTAGAGTGAAGTAAGTAAGAAAGAAGATAGTAGTTTTAAGGAGTAAGAAGTGAAGAAAATGAAGAAGTAAAGTAAGAAAAGAAGATAGAATTTCAGTTTTAAGGAGTATGCTTTGAGAAGTAATAAGTATTTAGAAAAGTGAAGAAGTAAAGTAAGAAAAGAAGATAGAATTTCAGTTTTAAGGAGTATGCTTTGAGAAGTAATAAGTATTTAGAAAAGTGAAGAAGTAAAGTAAGAAAAAAATATCTAATGATAAGTTTTCGTAGCAAGCACTAAAATATAAGTTAGAATATCCAATATGTTAGAAATAATGTCACAATTACGAATCTGTATTCGGTTATTCAAGATATGCTTGTAGATGAAAGTTAGCCTATAGAAAAGTGAAGAAGTAGAGTAAGAAAAGAAGATAGAATTTCAGTTTTAAGGAGTATGCTTTGAGAAGTAATAAGTATTTAGAAAAGTGAAGAAGTAAAGTAAGAAAAGAAGATAGAATTTCAGTTTTAAGGAGTATGCTTTGAGAAGTAATAAGTATTTAGAAAAGTGAAGAATTAAAGTAAGAAAAGAAGATAGAATTTCAGTTTTAAGGAGTATGCTTTGAGAAGTAATAAGTATTTAGAAAAGTGAAGAAGTAAAGTAAGAAAAGAAGATAGAATTTCAGTTTTAAGGAGTATGCTTAGAAAAGTGAGAAGTAGAGTAAGAATTTCAGTTTTAAGATGCTTTGAAAGTAATAAGAAGAAAAGTAGAAGTAAGAGAAAAAATATCTAATGATAAGTTTTCGTAGCAAGCACTAAAATATAAGTTAGAATATCCAATATGTTAGAAATAATGTCACAATTACGAATCTGTATTCGGTTATTCAAGATATGCTTGTAGATGAAAGTTAGCCTATAGAAAAGTGAAGAAGTAGAGTAAGAAAAGAAGATAGAATTTCAGTTTTAAGGAGTATGCTTTGAGAAGTAATAAGTATTTAGAAAAGTGAAGAAGTAGAGTAAGAAAAGAAGATGGAATTTTCAGTTTTAAGGAGTATGCTTTGAGAAGTATTAAGTATTTAGAAAAGTGAAGAAGTAGAGTAAGAAAAGAAGATAGAATTTCAGTTTTAAGTATTATGCTTTGAGAAGTAATAAGTATTTAGAAAAGTGAAGAAGTAAAGTAAGAAAAAAATATCTAATGATAAGTTTTCGTAGCAAGCACTAAAATATAAGTTAGAATATCCAATATGTTAGAAATAATGTCACAATTACGAATCTGTATTCGGTTATTCAAGATATGCTTGTAGATGAAAGTTAGCCTATAGAAAAGTGAAGAAGTAGAGTAAGAAAAGAAGATAGAATTTCAGTTTTAAGGAGTATGCTTTGAAGAAGTAAGTAGATGGTAGTTTTAGTATGCTTTGAAAGTATTGTATTTAGAAGTAGAGTAAAGAGAAAAGAAGATAGAATTTCAGTTTTAAGGAGTATGCTTTCAGAGAGTATGTATTAAGTATTTAGAAAAGTGAAGAAGTAAAGTAAGAAAAGAAGATAGAATTTCAGTTTTAAGTAGTATGCTTTGAGAAGTAATAAGTATTTAGAAAAGTGAAGAAGTAAAGTAAGAAAAAAATATCTAATGATAAGTTTTCGTAGCAAGCACTAAAATATAAGTTAGAATATCCAATATGTTAGAAATAATGTCACAATTACGAATCTGTATTCGGTTATTCAAGATATGCTTAGCCTATAGAGTGAGTAGAGTAAGAAAGAAGATAGCAGTTTTAAGGAGTATGCTATAGATGCTTTGAGAAGTGTAAGAAGTAGAGTAAGAAAAGAAGATAGAATTTCAGTTTTAAGGAGTATGCTTTGAGAAGTAATAAGTATTTAGAAAAGTGAAGAAGTAAAGTAAGAAAAGAAGATAGAATTTCAGTTTTAAGGAGTATGCTTTGAGAAGTAATAAGTATTTAGAAAAGTGAAGAAGTAGAGTAAGAAAAGAAGATAGAATTTCAGTTTTAAGTATTATGCTTTGAGAAGTAATAAGTATTTAGAAAAGTGAAGAAGTAAAGTAAGAAAAAATATCTAATGATAAGTTTTCGTAGAAGTATAAAGTATTTAGAAATATGTTAGAAGAAATGAAGATAGAATCTGTATTCAGTTTTCAAGGATATGCTTGAGATGTAAGTTAGTATAGAAAAGTGAAGAAGTAGAGTAAGAAAAGAAGATAGAATTTCAGTTTTAAGGAGTATGCTTTGAGAAGTAATAAGTATTTAGAAAAGTGAAGAAGTAGAGTAAGAAAAGAAGATAGAATTTCAGTTTTGAGAAGTATTAAGTATTTAGAAAAGTGAAGAAGTAGAGTAAGAAAAGAAGATAGAATTTCAGTTTTAAGTAGTATGCTTTGAGAAGTAATAAGTATTTAGAAAAGTGAAGAAGTAAAGTAAGAAAAAAATATCTAATGATAAGTTTTCGTAGCAAGCACTAAAATATAAGTTAGAATATCCAATATGTTAGAAATAATGTCACAATTACGAATCTGTATTCGGTTATTCAAGATATGCTTGTAGATGAAAGTTAGCCTATAGAAAAGTGAAGAAGTAGAGTAAGAAAAGAAGATAGAATTTCAGTTTTAAGGAGTATGCTTTGAGAAGTAATAAGTATTTAGAAAAGTGAAGAAGTAGAGTAAGAAAAGAAGATGGAATTTCAGTTTTAAGGAGTATGCTTTGAGAAGTATTAAGTATTTAGAAAAATCTGTATTCGGAAGATGCTTGTAGATGAAAGTTAGTATAGAAAAGTGAAGATAGAATTTCAGTTTTAAGGAGTATGTTGAGAAGTAAAGTAAGAAAAGAAGATAGTAGTTTTAAGGAGTATGCTTTGAGAAGTAATAAGTATTTAGAAAAGTGAAGAAGTAAAGTAAGAAAAAAATATCTAAT
Source organism: Loxodes magnus (assembly GCA_946699065.1). Lineage (NCBI taxonomy): Eukaryota > Ciliophora > Karyorelictea > Loxodida > Loxodidae > Loxodes > Loxodes magnus. Next base: position 21,974 of record CAMPDV010004450.1, read on the forward strand.
GATAAGTTTTCGTAGCAAGCACTAAAATATAAGTTAGAATATCCAATATGTTAGAAATAATGTCACAATTACGAATCTGTATTCGGTTATTCAAGATATGCTTGTAGATGAAAGTTAGCCTATAGAAAAGTGAAGAAGTAGAGTAAGAAAAGAAGATAGAATTTCAGTTTTAAGGAGTATGCTTTGAGAAGTAATAAGTATTTAGAAAAGTGAAGAAGTAGAGTAAGAAAAGAAGATGGAATTTCAGTTTTAAGGAGTATGCTTTGAGAAGTATTAAGTATTTAGAAAAGTGAAGAAGTAGAGTAAGAAAAGAAGATAGAATTTCAGTTTTAAGTATTATGCTTTGAGAAGTAATAAGTATTTAGAAAAGTGAAGAAGTAAAGTAAGAAAAAAATATCTAATGATAAGTTTTCGTAGCAAGCACTAAAATATAAGTTAGAATATCCAATATGTTAGAAATAATGTCACAATTACGAATCTGTATTCGGTTATTCAAGATATGCTTGTAGATGAAAGTTAGCCTATAGAAAAGTGAAGAAGTAGAGTAAGAAAAGAAGATAGAATTTATAGTATGCTTTGAGAAGTGTAAGAAAAGTGAAGAAGAGTAAGAAAAGAAGATAGAATTTCAGTTTTAAGGAGTATGCTTTGAGAAGTAATAGAAAAGTATTAAAGTAGAAGATAGTCAGAAGAGTATGTAGTAATAAGTAGAAAAGTGAAGAAGATGATAGAATTTCAGTTTTAAGGAGTATGCTTTGAGAAGTAATAAGTATTTAGAAAAGTGAAGAAGTAGAGTAAGAAAAGAAGATAGAATTTCAGTTTTAAGTATTATGCTTTGAGAAGTAATAAGTATTTAGAAAAGTGAAGAAGTAAAGTAAGAAAAAAATATCTAATGATAAGTTTTCGTAGCAAGCACTAAAATATAAGTTAGAATATCCAATATGTTAGAAATAATGTCACAATTACGAATCTGTATTCGGTTATTCAAGATATGCTTGTAGATGAAAGTTAGCCTATAGAAAAGTGAAGAAGTAGAGTAAGAAAAGAAGATAGAATTTCAGTTTTAAGGAGTATGCTTTGAGAAGTAATAAGTATTTAGAAAAGTGAAGAAGTAGAGTAAGAAAAGAAGATGGAATTTCAGTTTTAAGGAGTATGCTTTGAGAAGTATTAAGTATTTAGAAAAGTGAAGAAGTAGAGTAAGAAAAGAAGATAGAATTTCAGTTTTAAGTATTATGCTTTGAGAAGTAATAAGTATTTAGAAAAGTGAAGAAGTAAAGTAAGAAAAAAATATCTAATGATAAGTTTTCGTAGCAAGCACTAAAATATAAGTTAGAATATCCAATATGTTAGAAATAATGTCACAATTACGAATCTGTATTCGGTTATTCAAGATATGCTTGTAGATGAAAGTTAGCCTATAGAAAAGTGAAGAAGTAGAGTAAGAAAAGAAGATAGAATTTCAGTTTTAAGGAGTATGCTTTGAGAAGTAATAAGTAGTGAAGAAGTAAAGTAGAAGATAGTGAAGGAGTATGCTTTGAGAAGAGTATTTAGAAAAGTGAAGAGTGATAGAATTTCAGTTTTAAGGAGTATGCTTTAAGAGAAAAGTGAAGAAGTAAAGTATAGAATTTCATTTAAGGAGTATGCTTTGAGAAGTAATAAGTATTTAGAAAAGTAGAGTAAGAAAAGAAGATAGAATTTCAGTTTTAAGGAGTATGCTTTGAGAAGTAATAAGTATTTAGAAAAGTGAAGAAGTAAAGTAAGAAAAAAATATCTAATGATAAGTTTTCGTAGCAAGCACTAAATATAAGTTAGAATATCCAATATGTTAGAAATAATGTCACAATTACGAATCTGTATTCGGTTATTCAAGATATGCTTGTAGATGAAAGTTAGCCTATAGAAAAGTGAAGAAGTAGAGTAAGAAAAGAAGATAGAATTTCAGTTTTAAGGAGTATGCTTTGAGAAGTAATAAGTATTTAGAAAAGTGAAGAAGTAATTAGAATTTCAGTTTTAGTAAAAGTGAAGAAGTAGAGTAAGAAAAGAAGATGGAATTTCAGTTTTAAGGAGTATGCTTTGAGAAGTATTAAGTATTTAGAAAAGTGAAGAAGTAGAGTAAGAAAAGAAGATAGAATTTCAGTTTTAAGTATTATGCTTTGAGAAGTAATAAGTATTTAGAAAAGTGAAGAAGTAAAGTAAGAAAAAAATATCTAATGATAAGTTTTCGTAGCAAGCACTAAAATATAAGTTAGAATATCCAATATGTTAGAAATAATGTCACAATTACGAATCTGTATTCGGTTATTCAAGATATGCTTGTAGATGAAAGTTAGCCTATAGAAAAGTGAAGAAGTAGAGTAAGAAAAGAAGATAGAATTTCAGTTTTAAGGAGTATGCTTTGAGAAGTAATTAGTATTTAGAAAAGTGAAGAAGTAGAGTAAGAAAAGAAGATGGAATTTCAGTTTTAAGGAGTATGCTTTGAGAAGTATTAAGTATTTAGAAAAGTGAAGAAGTAGAGTAAGAAAAGAAGATAGAATTTCAGTTTTAAGTATTATGCTTTGAGAAGTAATAAGTATTTAGAAAAGTGAAGAAGTAAAGTAAGAAAAAATATCTAATGATAAGTTTTCGTAGCAAGCACTAAAATATAAGTTAGAATATCCAATATGTTAGAAATAATGTCACAATTACGAATCTGTATTCGGTTATTCAAGATATGCTTGTAGATGAAAGTTAGCCTATAGAAAAGTGAAGAAGTAGAGTAAGAAAAGAAGATAGAATTTCAGTTTTAAGGAGTATGCTTTGAGAAGTAATAAGTATTTAGAAAAGTGAAGAAGTAGAGTAAGAAAAGAAGATGGAATTTCAGTTTTAAGGAGTATGCTTTGAGAAGTATTAAGTATTTAGAAAAGTGAAGAAGTAGAGTAAGAAAAGAAGATAGAATTTCAGTTTTAAGTAGTATGCTTTGAGAAGTAATAAGTATTTAGAAAAGTGAAGAAGTAAAGTAAGAAAGAAGATATCTAATTTAAGTTTTAGTAATGCACTGAGAAGTATAAGTATTTAGAAAAGTGAAGATGTAAAGTAATGAAACAATATACTAATGATAAGTTTTCGAGAAGTAATGAAAGTATATAGAAAAGTGAAGAATTAGAGTAAGAAAAGAAGATAGAATTTCAGTTTTAAGGAGTATGCTTTGAGAAGTAATAAGTATTTAGAAAAGTGAAGAAGTAGAGTAAGAAAAGAAGATGGAATTTCAGTTTTAAGGAGTATGCTTTGAGAAGTAATAAGTATTTAGAAAAGTGAAGAAGTAGAGTAAGAAAAGAAGATAGAATTTCAGTTTTAAGGAGTATGCTTTGAGAAGTAATAAGTATTTAGAAAAGTGAAGAAGTAAAGTAAGAAAAAAATATCTAATGATAAGTTTTCGTAGCAAGCACTAAAATATAAGTTAGAATATCCAATATGTTAGAAATAATGTCACAATTACGAATCTGTATTCGGTTATTCAAGATATGCTTGTAGATGAAAGTTAGCCTATAGAAAAGTGAAGAAGTAGAGTAAGAAAAGAAGATAGAATTTCAGTTTTAAGGAGTATGCTTTGAGAAGTAATAAGTATTTAGAAAAGTGAAGAAGTAGAGTAAGAAAAGAAGATGGAATTTCAGTTTTAAGGAGTATGCTTTGAGAAGTATTAAGTATTTAGAAAGTGAAGAAGTAGAGTAAGAAAAGAAGATAGAATTTCAGTTTTAAGTATTATGCTTTGAGAAGTAATAAGTATTTAGAAAAGTGAAGAAGTAAGTAAGAAAAAAATATCTAATGATAAGTTTTCGTAGCAAGCACTAAAATATAAGTTAGAATATCCAATATGTTAGAAATAATGTCACAATTACGAATCTGTATTCGGTTATTCAAGATATGCTTGTAGATGAAAGTTAGCCTATAGAAAAGTGAAGAAGTAGAGTAAGAAAAGAAGATAGAATTTCAGTTTTAAGGAGTATGCTTAATGACGAATCTGTATTCGGTTATTCAAGATATGCTTGTAGAAAAGTTAGCCTATAGAAAAGTGAAGAAGTAGAGTAAGAAAGAAGATAGAATTTCAGTTTTAAGGAGTATGCTTTGAGAAGTAATAAGTATTTAGAAAAGTGAAGAAGTAGAGTAAGAAAAGAAGATGGAATTTCAGTTTTAAGTATTATGCTTTGAGAAGTAATAAGTATTTAGAAAAGTGAAGAAGTAAAGTAAGAAAAAAATATCTAATGATAAGTTTTCGTAGCAAGCACTAAAATATAAGTTAGAATATCCAATATGTTAGAAATAATGTCACAATTACGAATCTGTATTCGGTTATTCAAGATATGCTTGTAGATGAAAGTTAGCCTATAGAAAAGTGAAGAAGTAGAGTAAGAAAAGAAGATAGAATTTCAGTTTTAAGGAGTATGCTTTGAGAAGTAATAAGTATTTAGAAAAGTGAAGAAGTAGAGTAAGAAAAGAAGATGGAATTTCAGTTTTAAGGAGTATGCTTTGAGAAGTATTAAGTATTTAGAAAAGTGAAGAAGTAGAGTAAGAAAAGAAGATAGAATTTCAGTTTTAAGTATTATGCTTTGAGAAGTAATAAGTATTTAGAAAAGTGAAGAAGTAAAGTAAGAAAAAAATATCTAATGATAAGTTTTCGTAGCAAGCACTAAAATATAAGTTAGAATATCCAATATGTTAGAAATAATGTCACAATTACGAATCTGTATTCGGTTATTCAAGATATGCTTGTAGATGAAAGTTAGCCTATAGAAAAGTGAAGAAGTAGAGTAAGAAAAGAAGATAGAATTTCAGTTTTAAGGAGTATGCTTTGAGAAGTAATAAGTATTTAGAAAAGTGAAGAAGTAAAGTAAGAAAAGAAGATAGAATTTCAGTTTTAAGGAGTATGCTTTGAGAAGTAATAAGTATTTAGAAAAGTGAAGAAGTAGAGTAAGAAAAGAAGATAGAATTTCAGTTTTAAGTATTATGCTTTGAGAAGTAATAAGTATTTAGAAAAGTGAAGAAGTAAAGTAAGAAAAAAATATCTAATGATAAGTTTTCGTAGCAAGCACTAAAATATAAGTTAGAATATCCAATATGTTAGAAATAATGTCACAATTACGAATCTGTATTCGGTTATTCAAGATATGCTTGTAGATGAAAGTTAGCCTATAGAAAAGTGAAGAAGTAGAGTAAGAAAAGAAGATAGAATTTCAGTTTTAAGGAGTATGCTTTGAGAAGTAATAAGTATTTAGAAAAGTGAAGAAGTAGAGTAAGAAAAGAAGATGGAATTTCAGTTTTAAGGAGTATGCTTTGAGAAGTATTAAGTATTTAGAAAAGTGAAGAAGTAGAGTAAGAAAAGAAGATAGAATTTCAGTTTTAAGTATTATGCTTTGAGAAGTATAAGTATTTAGAAAAGTGAAGAAGTAAAGTAAGAAAAAAATATCTAATGATAAGTTTTCGTAGCAAGCACTAAAATATAAGTTAGAATATCCAATATGTTAGAAATAATGTCACAATTACGAATCTGTATTCGGTTATTCAAGATATGCTTGTAGATGAAAGTTAGCCTATAGAAAAGTGAAGAAGTAGAGTAAGAAAAGAAGATAGAATTTCAGTTTTAAGGAGTATGCTTTGAGAAGTAATAAGTATTTAGAAAAGTGAAGAAGTAAAGTAAGAAAAGAAGATAGAATTTCAGTTTTAAGGAGTATGCTTTGAGAAGTAATAAGTATTTAGAAAAGTGAAGAAGTAGAGTAAGAAAAGAAGATAGAATTTCAGTTTTAAGTATTATGCTTTGAGAAGTAATAAGTATTTAGAAAAGTGAAGAAGTAAAGTAAGAAAAAAATATCTAATGATAAGTTTTCGTAGCAAGCACTAAAATATAAGTTAGAATATCCAATATGTTAGAAATAATGTCACAATTACGAATCTGTATTCGGTTATTCAAGATATGCTTGTAGATGAAAGTTAGCCTATAGAAAAGTGAAGAAGTAGAGTAAGAAAAGAAGATAGAATTTCAGTTTTAAGGAGTATGCTTTGAGAAGTAATAAGTATTTAGAAAAGTGAAGAAGTAGAGTAAGAAAAGAAGATGGGAATTTCAGTTTTAAGGAGTATGCTTTGAGAAGTATTAAGTATTTAGAAAAGTGAAGAAGTAGAGTAAGAAAAGAAGATAGAATTTCAGTTTTAAGTATTATGCTTTGAGAAGTAATAAGTATTTAGAAAAGTGAAGAAGTAAAGTAAGAAAAAAATATCTAATGATAAGTTTTCGTAGCAAGCACTAAAATATAAGTTAGAATATCCAATATGTTAGAAATAATGTCACAATTACGAATCTGTATTCGGTTATTCAAGATATGCTTGTAGATGAAAGTTAGCCTATAGAAAAGTGAAGAAGTAGAGTAAGAAAAGAAGATAGAATTTCAGTTTTAAGGAGTATGCTTTGAGAAGTAATAAGTATTTAGAAAAGTGAAGAAGTAGAGTAAGAAAAGAAGATGGAATTTCAGTTTAAGGAGTATGCTTTGAGAAGTATTAAGTATTTAGAAAAGTGAAGAAGTAGAGTAAGAAAAGAAGATAGAATTTCAGTTTTAAGTATTATGCTTTGAGAAGTAATAAGTATTTAGAAAAGTGAAGAAGTAAAGTAAGAAAAAAATATCTAATGATAAGTTTTCGTAGCAAGCACTAAAATATAAGTTAGAATATCCAATATGTTAGAAATAATGTCACAATTACGAATCTGTATTCGTTATTCAAGATATGCTTGTAGATGAAAGTTAGCCTATAGAAAAGTGAAGAAGTAGAGTAAGAAAAGAAGATAGAATTTCAGTTTTAAGGAGTATGCTTTGAGAAGTAATAAGTATTTAGAAAAGTGAAGAAGTAGAGTAAGAAAAGAAGATGGAATTTCAGTTTTAAGGAGTATGCTTTGAGAAGTATTAAGTATTTAGAAAAGTGAAGAAGTAGAGTAAGAAAAGAAGATAGAATTTCAGTTTTAAGTATTATGCTTTGAGAAGTAATAAGTATTTAGAAAAGTGAAGAAGTAAAGTAAGAAAAGAAGATAGAATTTCAGTTTTAAGGAGTATGCTTTGAGAAGTAATAAGTATTTAGAAAAGTGAAGAAGTAGAGTAAGAAAAGAAGATGGAATTTCAGTTTTAAGGAGTATGCTTTGAGAAGTATTAAGTATTTAGAAAAGTGAAGAAGTAGAGTAAGAAAAAGAAGATAGAATTTCAGTTTTAAGTATTATGCTTTGAGAAGTAATAAGTATTTAGAAAAGTGAAGAAGTAAAGTAAGAAAAAATATCTAATGATAAGTTTCGTAGCAAGCACTAAAATATAAGTTAGATATCCAATATGTTAGAAATAATGTCACAATTACGAATCTGTATTCGGTTATTCAAGATATGCTTGTAGATGAAAGTTAGCCTATAGAAAAGTGAAGAAGTAGAGTAAGAAAAGAAGATAGAATTTCAGTTTTAAGGAGTATGCTTTGAGAAGTAATAAGTATTTAGAAAAGTGAAGAAGTAGAGTAAGAAAAGAAGATGGAATTTCAGTTTTAAGGAGTATGCTTTGAGAAGTATTAAGTATTTAGAAAAGTGAAGAAGTAGAGTAAGAAAAGAAGATAGAATTTCAGTTTTAAGTATTATGCTTTGAGAAGTAATAAGTATTTAGGAAAAGTGAAGAAGTAAAGTAAGAAAAAATATCTAATGATAAGTTTTCGTAGCAAGCACTAAAATATAAGTTAGAATATCCAATATGTTAGAAATAATGTCACAATTACGAATCTGTATTCGGTTATTCAAGATATGCTTGTAGATGAAAGTTAGCCTATAGAAAAGTGAAGAAGTAGAGTAAGAAAAGAAGATAGAATTTCAGTTTTAAGGAGTATGCTTTGAGAAGTAATAAGTATTTAGAAAAGTGAAGAAGTAGAGTAAGAAAAGAAGATGGAATTTCAGTTTTAAGGAGTATGCTTTGAGAAGTATTAAGTATTTAGAAAAGTGAAGAAGTAGAGTAAGAAAAGAAGATAGAATTTCAGTTTTAAGTATTATGCTTTGAGAAGTAATAAGTATTTAGAAAAGTGAAGAAGTAAAGTAAGAAAAAAATATCTAATGATAAGTTTTCGTAGCAAGCACTAAAATATAAGTTAGAATATCCAATATGTTAGAAATAATGTCACAATTACGAATCTGTATTCGGTTATTCAAGATATGCTTGTAGATGAAAGTTAGCCTATAGAAAAGTGAAGAAGTAGAGTAAGAAAAGAAGATAGAATTTCAGTTTTAAGGAGTATGCTTTGAGAGTAATAAGTATTTAGAAAAGTGAAGAAGTAGAGTAAGAAAAGAAGATGGAATTTCAGTTTTAAGGAGTATGCTTTGAGAAGTATTAAGTATTTAGAAAAGTGAAGAAGTAGAGTAAGAAAAGAAGATAGAATTTCAGTTTTAAGTATTATGCTTTGAGAAGTAATAAGTATTTAGAAAAGTGAAGAAGTAAAGTAAGAAAAAAATATCTAATGATAAGTTTTCGTAGCAAGCACTAAAATATAAGTTAGAATATCCAATATGTTAGAAATAATGTCACAATTACGAATCTGTATTCGGTTATTCAAGATATGCTTGTAGATGAAAGTTAGCCTATAGAAAAGTGAAGAAGTAGAGTAAGAAAAGAAGATAGAATTTCAGTTTTAAGGAGTATGCTTTGAGAAGTAATAAGTATTTAGAAAAGTGAAGAGTAAAGTAAGAAAAGAAGATAGAATTTCAGTTTTAAGGAGTATGCTTTGAGAAGTAATAAGTATTTAGAAAAGTGAAGAAGTAGAGTAAGAAAAGAAGATAGAATTTCAGTTTTAAGTATTATGCTTTGAGAAGTAATAAGTATTTAGAAAAGTGAAGAAGTAAAGTAAGAAAAAAATATCTAATGATAAGTTTTCGTAGCAAGCACTAAAATATAAGTTAGAATATCCAATATGTTAGAAATAATGTCACAATTACGAATCTGTATTCGGTTATTCAAGATATGCTTGTAGATGAAAGTTAGCCTATAGAAAAGTGAAGAAGTAGAGTAAGAAAAGAAGATAGAATTTCAGTTTTAAGGAGTATGCTTTGAGAAGTAATAAGTATTTAGAAAAGTGAAGAAGTAGAGTAAGAAAAGAAGATGGAATTTCAGTTTTAAGGAGTATGCTTTGAGAAGTATTAAGTATTTAGAAAAGTGAAGAAGTAGAGTAAGAAAAGAAGATAGAATTTCAGTTTTAAGTATTATGCTTTGAGAAGTAATAAGTATTTAGAAAAGTGAAGAAGTAAAGTAAGAAAAAAATATCTAATGATAAGTTTTCGTAGCAAGCACTAAAATATAAGTTAGAATATCCAATATGTTAGAAATAATGTCACAATTACGAATCTGTATTCGGTTATTCAAGATATGCTTGTAGATGAAAGTTAGCCTATAGAAAAGTGAAGAAGTAGAGTAAGAAAAGAAGATAGAATTTCAGTTTTAAGGAGTATGCTTTGAGAAGTAATAAGTATTTAGAAAAGTGAAGAAGTAGAGTAAGAAAAGAAGATGGAATTTCAGTTTTAAGGAGTATGCTTTGAGAAGTATTAAGTATTTAGAAAAGTGAAGAAGTAGAGTAAGAAAAGAAGATAGAATTTCAGTTTTAAGTATTATGCTTTGAGAAGTAATAAGTATTTAGAAAAGTGAAGAAGTAAAGTAAGAAAAAAATATCTAATGATAAGTTTTCGTAGCAAGCACTAAAATATAAGTTAGAATATCCAATATGTTAGAAATAATGTCACAATTACGAATCTGTATTCGGTTATTCAAGATATGCTTGTAGATGAAAGTTAGCCTATAGAAAAGTGAAGAAGTAGAGTAAGAAAAGAAGATAGAATTTCAGTTTTAAGGAGTATGCTTTGAGAAGTAATAAGTATTTAGAAAAGTGAAGAAGTAGAGTAAGAAAAGAAGATGGAATTTCAGTTTTAAGGAGTATGCTTTGAGAAGTATTAAGTATTTAGAAAAGTGAAGAAGTAGAGTAAGAAAAGAAGATAGAATTTCAGTTTTAAGTATTATGCTTTGAGAAGTAATAAGTATTTAGAAAAGTGAAGAAGTAAAGTAAGAAAAAAATATCTAATGATAAGTTTTCGTAGCAAGCACTAAAATATAAGTTAGAATATCCAATATGTTAGAAATAATGTCACAATTACGAATCTGTATTCGGTTATTCAAGATATGCTTGTAGATGAAAGTTAGCCTATAGAAAAGTGAAGAAGTAGAGTAAGAAAAGAAGATAGAATTTCAGTTTTAAGGAGTATGCTTTGAGAAGTAATAAGTATTTAGAAAAGTGAAGAAGTAGAGTAAGAAAAGAAGATGGAATTTCAGTTTTAAGGAGTATGCTTTGAGAAGTATTAAGTATTTAGAAAAGTGAAGAAGTAGAGTAAGAAAAGAAGATAGAATTTCAGTTTTAAGTATTATGCTTTGAGAAGTAATAAGTATTTAGAAAAGTGAAGAAGTAAAGTAAGAAAAAAATATCTAATGATAAGTTTTCGTAGCAAGCACTAAAATATAAGTTAGAATATCCAATATGTTAGAAATAATGTCACAATTACGAATCTGTATTCGGTTATTCAAGATATGCTTGTAGATGAAAGTTAGCCTATAGAAAAGTGAAGAAGTAGAGTAAGAAAAGAAGATAGAATTTCAGTTTTAAGGAGTATGCTTTGAGAAGTAATAAGTATTTAGAAAAGTGAAGAAGTAGAGTAAGAAAAGAAGATGGAATTTCAGTTTTAAGGAGTATGCTTTGAGAAGTATTAAGTATTTAGA
>CAMPDV010004451.1:0-32124 GCA_946699065.1 Loxodes magnus
TAAAATTTTAATACCAGAGTGAGTTAACAATGTATGAAAAATAGTTGTGTAATTTTTAAAGTAAAAAAAAACATTGTTTTTGATATGTTTTGAAGTGAGAAATTAAAATTTTAATACCAGAGTGAGTTAACAATGTATGAAAAATAGTTAAAGTAATTTTTAAAGTAAAAAAAAACATTGTTTTTGATATGTTTTGAAGTGAGAAATTAAAATTTTAATACCAGAGTGAGTTAACAATGTATGAAAAATAGTTAAAGTAATTTTTAAAGTAAAAAAAAACATTGTTTTTGATATGTTTTGAAGTGAGAAATTAAAATTTTAATACCAGAGTGAGTTAACAATGTATGAAAAATAGTTGTGTAATTTTTAAAGTAAAAAAAAACATTGTTTTTGATATGTTTTGAAGTGAGAAATTAAAATTTTAATACCAGAGTGAGTTAACAATGTATGAAAAATAGTTAAAGTAATTTTAAAGTAAAAAAAAACATTGTTTTTGATATGTTTTGAAGTGAGAATACGAAATTTTAATACCAGAGTGAGTTAACAATGTATGAAAAATAGTTGTGTAATTTTTAAAGTAAAAAAAAAACATTGTTTTTGATATGTTTTGAAGTGAGAAATTAAAATTTTAATACCAGAGTGAGTTAACAATGTATGAAAAATAGTTAAAGTAATTTTTAAAGTAAAAAAAAACATTGTTTTTGATATGTTTTGAAGTGAGAAATTAAAATTTTAATACCAGAGTGAGTTAACAATGTATGAAAAATAGTTGTGTAATTTTTAAAGTAAAAAAAAACATTGTTTTTGATATGTTTTGAAGTGAGAAATTAAAATTTTAATACCAGAGTGAGTTAACAATGTATGAAAAATAGTTAAAGTAATTTTAAAGTAAAAAAAAACATTGTTTTTGATATGTTTTGAAGTGAGAATACGAAATTTTAATACCAGAGTGAGTTAACAATGTATGAAAAATAGTTGTGTAATTTTTAAAGTAAAAAAAAACATAGTTTTATAAGTGTTTTGAAGTGAGAATACGAAATTTTAATACCAGAGTGAGTTAACAAAGTATGAAAAATAGTTGTGTAATTTTTAAAGTAAAAAAAAACATTGTTTTTGATATGTTTTGAAGTGAGAAATTAAAATTTTAATACCAGAGTGAGTTAACAATGTATGAAAAATAGTTGTGTAATTTTTAAAGTAAAAAAAAACATTGTTTTTGATATGTTTTGAAGTGAGAAATTAAAATTTTAATACCAGAGTGAGTTAACAATGTATGAAAAATAGTTGTGTAATTTTTAAAGTAAAAAAAAACATTGTTTTTGATATGTTTTGAAGTGAGAATACGAAATTTTAATACCAGAGTGAGTTAACAATGTATGAAAAATAGTTGTGTAATTTTTAAAGTAAAAAAAAACATTGTTTTTGATATGTTTTGAAGTGAGAAATTAAAATTTTAATACCAGAGTGAGTTAACAATGTATGAAAAATAGTTGTGTAATTTTTAAAGTAAAAAAAAACATTGTTTTTGATATGTTTTGAAGTGAGAAATTAAAATTTTAATACCAGAGTGAGTTAACAATGTATGAAAAATAGTTAAAGTAATTTTTAAAGTAAAAAAAAACATTGTTTTTGATATGTTTGAAGTGAGAAATTAAAATTTTAATACCAGAGTGAGTTAACAATGTATGAAAAATAGTTGTGTAATTTTTAAAGTAAAAAAAAACATTGTTTTTGATATGTTTTGAAGTGAGAAATTAAAATTTTAATACCAGAGTGAGTTAACAATGTATGAAAAATAGTTAAAGTAATTTTTAAAGTAAAAAAAAACATTGTTTTTGATATGTTTTGAAGTGAGAAATTAAAATTTTAATACCAGAGTGAGTTAACAATGTATGAAAAATAGTTGTGTAATTTTTAAAGTAAAAAAAAACATTGTTTTTGATATGTTTTGAAGTGAGAAATTAAAATTTTAATACCAGAGTGAGTTAACAATGTATGAAAAATAGTTAAAGTAATTTTAAAGTAAAAAAAAACATTGTTTTTGATATGTTTTGAAGTGAGAAATTAAAATTTTAATACCAGAGTGAGTTAACAATGTATGAAAAATAGTTGTGTAATTTTTAAAGTAAAAAAAAACATTGTTTTTGATATGTTTTGAAGTGAGAAATTAAAATTTTAATACCAGAGTGAGTTAACAATGTATGAAAAATAGTTAAAGTAATTTTTAAAGTAAAAAAAAACATTGTTTTTGATATGTTTTGAAGTGAGAAATTAAAATTTTAATACCAGAGTGAGTTAACAATGTATGAAAAATAGTTAAAGTAATTTTTAAAGTAAAAAAAAACATTGTTTTTGATATGTTTTGAAGTGAGAAATTAAAATTTTAATACCAGAGTGAGTTAACAATGTATGAAAAATAGTTAAAGTAATTTTAAAGTAAAAAAAAACATTGTTTTGATATGTTTTGAAGTGAGAATACGAAATTTTAATACCAGAGTGAGTTAACAATGTATGAAAAATAGTTGTGTAATTTTTAAAGTAAAAAAAAACATAGTTTTATAAGTGTTTGAAGTGAGAAATTAAAATTTTAATACCAGAGTGAGTTAACAAAGTATGAAAAATAGTTGTGTAATTTTTAAAGTAAAAAAAAACATTGTTTTTGATATGTTTTGAAGTGAGAAATTAAAATTTTAATACCAGAGTGAGTTAACAATGTATGAAAAATAGTTGTGTAATTTTTAAAGTAAAAAAAAAACATTGTTTTTGATATGTTTTGAAGTGAGAAATTAAAATTTTAATACCAGAGTGAGTTAACAATGTATGAAAAATAGTTAAAGTAATTTTTAAAGTAAAAAAAAAACATTGTTTTTGATATGTTTTGAAGTGAGAAATTAAAATTTTAATACCAGAGTGAGTTAACAATGTATGAAAAATAGTTGTGTAATTTTTAAAGTAAAAAAAAACATTGTTTTTGATATGTTTTGAAGTGAGAAATTAAAATTTTAATACCAGAGTGAGTTAACAATGTATGAAAAATAGTTAAAGTAATTTTAAAGTAAAAAAAAACATTGTTTTTGATATGTTTTGAAGTGAGAATACGAAATTTTAATACCAGAGTGAGTTAACAATGTATGAAAAATAGTTGTGTAATTTTTAAAGTAAAAAAAAACATTGTTTTTGATATGTTTTGAAGTGAGAATACGAAATTTTAATACCAGAGTGAGTTAACAATGTATGAAAAATAGTTAAAGTAATTTTAAAGTAAAAAAAAACATTGTTTTTGATATGTTTTGAAGTGAGAAATTAAAATTTTAATACCAGAGTGAGTTAACAATGTATGAAAAATAGTTGTGTAATTTTTAAAGTAAAAAAAAACATTGTTTTTGATATGTTTTGAAGTGAGAATACGAAATTTTAATACCAGAGTGAGTTAACAATGTATGAGAAATAGTTGTGTAATTTTTAAAGTAAAAAAAAACATTGTTTTTGATATGTTTTGAAGTGAGAAATTAAAATTTTAATACCAGAGTGAGTTAACAATGTATGAAAAATAGTTGTGTAATTTTTAAAGTAAAAAAAAACATTGTTTTTGATATGTTTTGAAGTGAGAATACGAAATTTTAATACCAGAGTGAGTTAACAATGTATGAAAAATAGTTGTGTAATTTTAAAGTAAAAAAAAACATTGTTTTTGATATGTTTTGAAGTGAGAATACGAAATTTTAATACCAGAGTGAGTTAACAATGTATGAGAAATAGTTGTGTAATTTTTAAAGTAAAAAAAAACATTGTTTTTGATATGTTTTGAAGTGAGAAATTAAAATTTTAATACCAGAGTGAGTTAACAATGTATGAAAAATAGTTGTGTAATTTTTAAAGTAAAAAAAAACATTGTTTTTGATATGTTTTGAAGTGAGAAATTAAAATTTTAATACCAGAGTGAGTTAACAATGTATGAAAAATAGTTAAAGTAATTTTTAAAGTAAAAAAAAACATTGTTTTTGATATGTTTTGGAGTGAGAATGCGAAATTTTAATACCAGAGTGAGTTAACAATGTATGAAAAATAGTTAAAGTAATTTTAAAGTAAAAAAAAACATTGTTTTTGATATGTTTTGAAGTGAGAATACGAAATTTTAATACCAGAGTGAGTTAACAATGTATGAAAAATAGTTGTGTAATTTTTAAAGTAAAAAAAAACATTGTTTTTGATATGTTTTGAAGTGAGAAATTAAAATTTTAATACCAGAGTGAGTTAACAATGTATGAAAAATAGTTAAAGTAATTTTTAAAGTAAAAAAAAACATTGTTTTTGATATGTTTTGAAGTGAGAAATTAAAATTTTAATACCAGAGTGAGTTAACAATGTATGAAAAATAGTTGTGTAATTTTTAAAGTAAAAAAAAACATTGTTTTTGATATGTTTTGAAGTGAGAAATTAAAATTTTAATACCAGAGTGAGTTAACAATGTATGAAAAATAGTTAAAGTAATTTTTAAAGTAAAAAAAAACATTGTTTTTGATATGTTTTGAAGTGAGAAATTAAAATTTTAATACCAGAGTGAGTTAACAATGTATGAAAAATAGTTGTGTAATTTTTAAAGTAAAAAAAAACATTGTTTTTGATATGTTTTGAAGTGAGAAATTAAAATTTTAATACCAGAGTGAGTTAACAATGTATGAAAAATAGTTAAAGTAATTTTAAAGTAAAAAAAAACATTGTTTTTGATATGTTTTGAAGTGAGAATACGAAATTTTAATACCAGAGTGAGTTAACAATGTATGAAAAATAGTTGTGTAATTTTTAAAGTAAAAAAAAAACATTGTTTTTGATATGTTTTGAAGTGAGAATACGAAATTTTAATACCAGAGTGAGTTAACAATGTATGAAAAATAGTTAAAGTAATTTTAAAGTAAAAAAAAACATTGTTTTTGATATGTTTTGAAGTGAGAAATTAAAATTTTAATACCAGAGTGAGTTAACAATGTATGAAAAATAGTTGTGTAATTTTTAAAGTAAAAAAAAACATTGTTTTTGATATGTTTTGAAGTGAGAATACGAAATTTTAATACCAGAGTGAGTTAACAATGTATGAGAAATAGTTGTGTAATTTTTAAAGTAAAAAAAAACATTGTTTTTGATATGTTTTGAAGTGAGAAATTAAAATTTTAATACCAGAGTGAGTTAACAATGTATGAAAAATAGTTGTGTAATTTTTAAAGTAAAAAAAAACATTGTTTTTGATATGTTTTGAAGTGAGAATACGAAATTTTAATACCAGAGTGAGTTAACAATGTATGAAAAATAGTTGTGTAATTTTAAAGTAAAAAAAAACATTGTTTTTGATATGTTTTGAAGTGAGAATACGAAATTTTAATACCAGAGTGAGTTAACAATGTATGAGAAATAGTTGTGTAATTTTTAAAGTAAAAAAAAACATTGTTTTTGATATGTTTTGAAGTGAGAAATTAAAATTTTAATACCAGAGTGAGTTAACAATGTATGAAAAATAGTTGTGTAATTTTTAAAGTAAAAAAAAACATTGTTTTTGATATGTTTTGAAGTGAGAAATTAAAATTTTAATACCAGAGTGAGTTAACAATGTATGAAAAATAGTTAAAGTAATTTTTAAAGTAAAAAAAAACATTGTTTTTGATATGTTTTGGAGTGAGAATGCGAAATTTTAATACCAGAGTGAGTTAACAATGTATGAAAAATAGTTAAAGTAATTTTAAAGTAAAAAAAAACATTGTTTTTGATATGTTTTGAAGTGAGAATACGAAATTTTAATACCAGAGTGAGTTAACAATGTATGAAAAATAGTTGTGTAATTTTTAAAGTAAAAAAAAACATTGTTTTTGATATGTTTTGAAGTGAGAATACGAAATTTTAATACCAGAGTGAGTTAACAATGTATGAAAAATAGTTAAAGTAATTTTAAAGTAAAAAAAAACATTGTTTTTGATATGTTTTGAAGTGAGAAATTAAAATTTTAATACCAGAGTGAGTTAACAATGTATGAAAAATAGTTGTGTAATTTTTAAAGTAAAAAAAAACATTGTTTTTGATATGTTTTGAAGTGAGAATACGAAATTTTAATACCAGAGTGAGTTAACAATGTATGAGAAATAGTTGTGTAATTTTTAAAGTAAAAAAAAACATTGTTTTTGATATGTTTTGAAGTGAGAATACGAAATTTTAATACCAGAGTGAGTTAACAATGTATGAAAAATAGTTGTGTAATTTTTAAAGTAAAAAAAAACATTGTTTTTGATATGTTTTGAAGTGAGAATACGAAATTTTAATACCAGAGTGAGTTAACAATGTATGAAAAATAGTTGTGTAATTTTAAAGTAAAAAAAAACATTGTTTTTGATATGTTTTGAAGTGAGAATACGAAATTTTAATACCAGAGTGAGTTAACAATGTATGAGAAATAGTTGTGTAATTTTTAAAGTAAAAAAAAACATTGTTTTTGATATGTTTTGAAGTGAGAAATTAAAATTTTAATACCAGAGTGAGTTAACAATGTATGAAAAATAGTTGTGTAATTTTTAAAGTAAAAAAAAACATTGTTTTTGATATGTTTTGAAGTGAGAAATTAAAATTTTAATACCAGAGTGAGTTAACAATGTATGAAAAATAGTTAAAGTAATTTTTAAAGTAAAAAAAAACATTGTTTTTGATATGTTTTGGAGTGAGAATGCGAAATTTTAATACCAGAGTGAGTTAACAATGTATGAAAAATAGTTAAAGTAATTTTAAAGTAAAAAAAAACATTGTTTTTGATATGTTTTGAAGTGAGAAATTAAAATTTTAATACCAGAGTGAGTTAACAATGTATGAAAAATAGTTGTGTAATTTTTAAAGTAAAAAAAAACATTGTTTTTGATATGTTTTGAAGTGAGAATACGAAATTTTAATACCAGAGTGAGTTAACAATGTATGAAAAATAGTTGTGTAATTTTAAAGTAAAAAAAAACATTGTTTTTGATATGTTTTGAAGTGAGAAATTAAAATTTTAATACCAGAGTGAGTTAACAATGTATGAAAAATAGTTGTGTAATTTTTAAAGTAAAAAAAAACATTGTTTTTGATATGTTTTGAAGTGAGAAATTAAAATTTTAATACCAGAGTGAGTTAACAATGTATGAAAAATAGTTGTGTAATTTTAAAGTAAAAAAAAACATTGTTTTTGATATGTTTTGAAGTGAGAATACGAAATTTTAATACCAGAGTGAGTTAACAATGTATGAGAAATAGTTGTGTAATTTTTAAAGTAAAAAAAAACATTGTTTTTGATATGTTTTGAAGTGAGAAATTAAAATTTTAATACCAGAGTGAGTTAACAATGTATGAAAAATAGTTGTGTAATTTTTAAAGTAAAAAAAAACATTGTTTTTGATATGTTTTGAAGTGAGAAATTAAAATTTTAATACCAGAGTGAGTTAACAATGTATGAAAAATAGTTAAAGTAATTTTTAAAGTAAAAAAAAACATTGTTTTTGATATGTTTTGGAGTGAGAATACGAAATTTTAATACCAGAGTGAGTTAACAATGTATGAAAAATAGTTAAAGTAATTTTAAAGTAAAAAAAAACATTGTTTTTGATATGTTTTGAAGTGAGAAATTAAAATTTTAATACCAGAGTGAGTTAACAATGTATGAAAAATAGTTGTGTAATTTTTAAAGTAAAAAAAAACATTGTTTTTGATATGTTTTGAAGTGAGAATACGAAATTTTAATACCAGAGTGAGTTAACAATGTATGAAAAATAGTTGTGTAATTTTAAAGTAAAAAAAAACATTGTTTTTGATATGTTTTGAAGTGAGAATACGAAATTTTAATACCAGAGTGAGTTAACAATGTATGAAAAATAGTTGTGTAATTTTTAAAGTAAAAAAAAACATTGTTTTTGATATGTTTTGAAGTGAGAATACGAAATTTTAATACCAGAGTGAGTTAACAATGTATGAGAAATAGTTGTGTAATTTTTAAAGTAAAAAAAAACATTGTTTTTGATATGTTTTGAAGTGAGAAATTAAAATTTTAATACCAGAGTGAGTTAACAATGTATGAAAAATAGTTGTGTAATTTTTAAAGTAAAAAAAAACATTGTTTTTGATATGTTTTGGAGTGAGAATGCGAAATTTTAATACCAGAGTGAGTTAACAATGTATGAAAAATAGTTAAAGTAATTTTAAAGTAAAAAAAAACATTGTTTTTGATATGTTTTGAAGTGAGAATACGAAATTTTAATACCAGAGTGAGTTAACAATGTATGAAAAATAGTTGTGTAATTTTTAAAGTAAAAAAAAACATTGTTTTTGATATGTTTTGAAGTGAGAATACGAAATTTTAATACCAGAGTGAGTTAACAATGTATGAAAAATAGTTAAAGTAATTTTAAAGTAAAAAAAAACATTGTTTTTGATATGTTTTGAAGTGAGAAATTAAAATTTTAATACCAGAGTGAGTTAACAATGTATGAAAAATAGTTGTGTAATTTTTAAAGTAAAAAAAAACATTGTTTTTGATATGTTTTGAAGTGAGAATACGAAATTTTAATACCAGAGTGAGTTAACAATGTATGAGAAATAGTTGTGTAATTTTTAAAGTAAAAAAAAACATTGTTTTTGATATGTTTTGAAGTGAGAAATTAAAATTTTAATACCAGAGTGAGTTAACAATGTATGAAAAATAGTTGTGTAATTTTTAAAGTAAAAAAAAACATTGTTTTTGATATGTTTTGAAGTGAGAATACGAAATTTTAATACCAGAGTGAGTTAACAATGTATGAAAAATAGTTGTGTAATTTTAAAGTAAAAAAAAACATTGTTTTTGATATGTTTTGAAGTGAGAATACGAAATTTTAATACCAGAGTGAGTTAACAATGTATGAGAAATAGTTGTGTAATTTTTAAAGTAAAAAAAAACATTGTTTTTGATATGTTTTGAAGTGAGAAATTAAAATTTTAATACCAGAGTGAGTTAACAATGTATGAAAAATAGTTGTGTAATTTTTAAAGTAAAAAAAAACATTGTTTTTGATATGTTTTGAAGTGAGAAATTAAAATTTTAATACCAGAGTGAGTTAACAATGTATGAAAAATAGTTAAAGTAATTTTTAAAGTAAAAAAAAACATTGTTTTTGATATGTTTTGGAGTGAGAATGCGAAATTTTAATACCAGAGTGAGTTAACAATGTATGAAAAATAGTTAAAGTAATTTTAAAGTAAAAAAAAACATTGTTTTTGATATGTTTTGAAGTGAGAAATTAAAATTTTAATACCAGAGTGAGTTAACAATGTATGAAAAATAGTTAAAGTAATTTTTAAAGTAAAAAAAAACATTGTTTTTGATATGTTTTGAAGTGAGAATACGAAATTTTAATACCAGAGTGAGTTAACAATGTATGAAAAATAGTTAAAGTAATTTTAAAGTAAAAAAAAACATTGTTTTTGATATGTTTTGAAGTGAGAAATTAAAATTTTAATACCAGAGTGAGTTAACAATGTATGAAAAATAGTTGTGTAATTTTTAAAGTAAAAAAAAACATTGTTTTTGATATGTTTTGAAGTGAGAAATTAAAATTTTAATACCAGAGTGAGTTAACAATGTATGAAAAATAGTTGTGTAATTTTTAAAGTAAAAAAAAACATTGTTTTTGATATGTTTTGAAGTGAGAAATTAAAATTTTAATACCAGAGTGAGTTAACAATGTATGAGAAATAGTTGTGTAATTTTTAAAGTAAAAAAAAACATTGTTTTTGATATGTTTTGAAGTGAGAAATTAAAATTTTAATACCAGAGTGAGTTAACAATGTATGAAAAATAGTTGTGTAATTTTTAAAGTAAAAAAAAACATTGTTTTTGATATGTTTTGAAGTGAGAAATTAAAATTTTAATACCAGAGTGAGTTAACAATGTATGAAAAATAGTTAAAGTAATTTTTAAAGTAAAAAAAAACATTGTTTTTGATATGTTTTGAAGTGAGAAATTAAAATTTTAATACCAGAGTGAGTTAACAATGTATGAAAAATAGTTAAAGTAATTTTAAAGTAAAAAAAAACATTGTTTTTGATATGTTTTGAAGTGAGAATACGAAATTTTAATACCAGAGTGAGTTAACAATGTATGAAAAATAGTTGTGTAATTTTTAAAGTAAAAAAAAACATTGTTTTTGATATGTTTTGAAGTGAGAAATTAAAATTTTAATACCAGAGTGAGTTAACAATGTATGAGAAATAGTTGTGTAATTTTTAAAGTAAAAAAAAACATTGTTTTTGATATGTTTTGAAGTGAGAATACGAAATTTTAATACCAGAGTGAGTTAACAATGTATGAAAAATAGTTGTGTAATTTTAAAGTAAAAAAAAACATTGTTTTTGATATGTTTTGAAGTGAGAAATTAAAATTTTAATACCAGAGTGAGTTAACAATGTATGAGAAATAGTTGTGTAATTTTTAAAGTAAAAAAAAACATTGTTTTTGATATGTTTTGAAGTGAGAAATTAAAATTTTAATACCAGAGTGAGTTAACAATGTATGAAAAATAGTTGTGTAATTTTTAAAGTAAAAAAAAACATTGTTTTTGATATGTTTTGAAGTGAGAAATTAAAATTTTAATACCAGAGTGAGTTAACAATGTATGAAAAATAGTTAAAGTAATTTTTAAAGTAAAAAAAAACATTGTTTTTGATATGTTTTGAAGTGAGAAATTAAAATTTTAATACCAGAGTGAGTTAACAATGTATGAAAAATAGTTAAAGTAATTTTAAAGTAAAAAAAAACATTGTTTTTGATATGTTTTGAAGTGAGAATACGAAATTTTAATACCAGAGTGAGTTAACAATGTATGAAAAATAGTTGTGTAATTTTTAAAGTAAAAAAAAACATTGTTTTTGATATGTTTTGAAGTGAGAAATTAAAATTTTAATACCAGAGTGAGTTAACAATGTATGAAAAATAGTTGTGTAATTTTTAAAGTAAAAAAAAACATTGTTTTTGATATGTTTTGAAGTGAGAATACGAAATTTTAATACCAGAGTGAGTTAACAATGTATGAAAAATAGTTGTGTAATTTTAAAGTAAAAAAAAACATTGTTTTTGATATGTTTTGAAGTGAGAAATTAAAATTTTAATACCAGAGTGAGTTAACAATGTATGAAAAATAGTTAAAGTAATTTTAAAGTAAAAAAAAACATTGTTTTTGATATGTTTTGAAGTGAGAAATTAAAATTTTAATACCAGAGTGAGTTAACAATGTATGAAAAATAGTTAAAGTAATTTTTAAAGTAAAAAAAAACATTGTTTTTGATATGTTTTGAAGTGAGAATACGAAATTTTAATACCAGAGTGAGTTAACAATGTATGAAAAATAGTTGTGTAATTTTTAAAGTAAAAAAAAACATTGTTTTTGATATGTTTTGAAGTGAGAAATTAAAATTTTAATACCAGAGTGAGTTAACAATGTATGAAAAATAGTTGTGTAATTTTTAAAGTAAAAAAAAACATTGTTTTTGATATGTTTTGAAGTGAGAAATTAAAATTTTAATACCAGAGTGAGTTAACAATGTATGAAAAATAGTTAAAGTAATTTTTAAAGTAAAAAAAAACATTGTTTTTGATATGTTTTGAAGTGAGAAATTAAAATTTTAATACCAGAGTGAGTTAACAATGTATGAAAAATAGTTAAAGTAATTTTTAAAGTAAAAAAAAACATTGTTTTTGATATGTTTTGAAGTGAGAATACGAAATTTTAATACCAGAGTGAGTTAACAATGTATGAAAAATAGTTGTGTAATTTTTAAAGTAAAAAAAAACATTGTTTTTGATATGTTTTGAAGTGAGAAATTAAAATTTTAATACCAGAGTGAGTTAACAATGTATGAAAAATAGTTAAAGTAATTTTAAAGTAAAAAAAAACATTGTTTTTGATATGTTTTGAAGTGAGAAATTAAAATTTTAATACCAGAGTGAGTTAACAATGTATGAGAAATAGTTGTGTAATTTTTAAAGTAAAAAAAAACATTGTTTTTGATATGTTTTGAAGTGAGAATACGAAATTTTAATACCAGAGTGAGTTAACAATGTATGAAAAATAGTTGTGTAATTTTTAAAGTAAAAAAAAACATTGTTTTTGATATGTTTTGAAGTGAGAAATTAAAATTTTAATACCAGAGTGAGTTAACAATGTATGAAAAATAGTTGTGTAATTTTTAAAGTAAAAAAAAACATTGTTTTTGATATGTTTTGAAGTGAGAATACGAAATTTTAATACCAGAGTGAGTTAACAATGTATGAAAAATAGTTAAAGTAATTTTTAAAGTAAAAAAAAACATTGTTTTTGATATGTTTTGAAGTGAGAATACGAAATTTTAATACCAGAGTGAGTTAACAATGTATGAAAAATAGTTGTGTAATTTTTAAAGTAAAAAAAAACATTGTTTTTGATATGTTTTGAAGTGAGAAATTAAAATTTTAATACCAGAGTGAGTTAACAATGTATGAAAAATAGTTGTGTAATTTTTAAAGTAAAAAAAAACATTGTTTTTGATATGTGTTGAAGTGAGAAATTAAAATTTTAATACCAGAGTGAGTTAACAATGTATGAAAAATAGTTGTGTAATTTTTAAAGTAAAAAAAAACATAGTTTTTGATATGTTTTGAAGTGAGAAATTAAAATTTTAATACCAGAGTGAGTTAACAATGTATGAAAAATAGTTAAAGTAATTTTTAAAGTAAAAAAAAACATTGTTTTTGATATATTTTGAAGTGAGAAATTAAAATTTTAATACCAGAGTGAGTTAACAATGTATGAAAAATAGTTAAAGTAATTTTTAAAGTAAAAAAAAACATTGTTTTTGATATGTTTTGAAGTGAGAAATTAAAATTTTAATACCAGAGTGAGTTAACAATGTATGAAAAATAGTTAAAGTAATTTTTAAAGTAAAAAAAAACATTGTTTTTGATATGTTTTGAAGTGAGAAATTAAAATTTTAATACCAGAGTGAGTTAACAATGTATGAAAAATAGTTAAAGTAATTTTTAAAGTAAAAAAAAACATTGTTTTTGATATGTTTTGAAGTGAGAAATTAAAATTTTAATACCAGAGTGAGTTAACAAAGTATGAAAAATAGTTGTGTAATTTTTAAAGTAAAAAAAAACATTGTTTTTGATATGTTTTGAAGTGAGAATACGAAATTTTAATACCAGAGTGAGTTAACAATGTATGAAAAATATTTGTGTAGTTTTTAAAGTAAAAAAAAACATAGTTTTATAAGTGTTTTGAAGTGAGAATACGAAATTTTAATACCAGAGTGAGTTAACAAAGTATGAAAAATAGTTGTGTAATTTTTAAAGTAAAAAAAAACATAGTTTTATAAGTGTTTTGAAGTGAGAATACGAAATTTTAATACCAGAGTGAGTTAACAAAGTATGAAAAATATTTGTGTAATTTTTAAAGTAAAAAAAAACATAGTTTTATAAGTGTTTTGAAGTGAGAATACGAAATTTTAATACCAGAGTGAGTTAACAAAGTATGAAAAATAGTTGTGTAATTTTTAAAGTAAAAAAAAACATAGTTTTTGATATGTTTTGAAGTGAGAATACGAAATTTTAATACCAGAGTGAGTTAACAAAGTAAGAAAAATAGTTGTGTAATTTTTAAAGTAAAAAAAAACATAGTTTTATAAGTGTTTTGAAGTGAGAATACGAAATTTTAATACCAGAGTGAGTTAACAAAGTATGAAAAATATGTTGTGTAATTTTTAAAGTAAAAAAAAACATAGTTTTTGATATGTTTTGAAGTGAGAAATTAAAATTTTAATACCAGAGTGAGTTAACAATGTATGAAAAATAGTTAAAGTAATTTTTAAAGTAAAAAAAAACATTGTTTTTGATATGTTTTGAAGTGAGAATACGAAATTTTAATACCAGAGTGAGTTAACAATGTATGAAAAATAGTTGTGTAATTTTTAAAGTAAAAAAAAACATAGTTTTATAAGTGTTTTGAAGTGAGAATACGAAATTTTAATACCAGAGTGAGTTAACAAAGTATGAAAAATAGTTGTGTAATTTTTAAAGTAAAAAAAAACATAGTTTTATAAGTGTTTTGAAGTGAGAATACGAAATTTTAATACCAGAGTGAGTTAATCAAGTATGAAAAATATTTGTGTAGTTTTTAAAGTAAAAAAAAACATAGTTTTATAAGTGTTTTGAAGTGAGAATACGAAATTTTAATACCAGAGTGAGTTAACAAAGTATGAAAAATAGTTGTGTAATTTTTAAAGTAAAAAAAAACATAGTTTTATAAGTGTTTTGAAGTGAGAATACGAAATTTTAATACCAGAGTGAGTTAACAAAGTATGAAAAATAGTTGTGTAATTTTTAAAGTAAAAAAAAACATAGTTTTTGATATGTTTTGAAGTGAGAATACGAAATTTTAATACCAGAGTGAGTTAACAAAGTATGAAAAATATTTGTGTAATTTTTAAAGTAAAAAAAAACATAGTTTTTGATATGTTTTGAAGTGAGAATACGAAATTTTAATACCAGAGTGAGTTAACAAAGTAAGAAAAATAGTTGTGTAATTTTTAAAGTAAAAAAAAACATAGTTTTATAAGTGTTTTGAAGTGAGAATACGAAATTTTAATACCAGAGTGAGTTAACAAAGTATGAAAAATATGTTGTGTAATTTTTAAAGTAAAAAAAAAACATAGTTTTTGATATGTTTTGAAGTGAGAATACGAAATTTTAATACCAGAGTGAGTTAACAAAGTAAGAAAAATAGTTGTGTAATTTTTAAAGTAAAAAAAAACATAGTTTTATAAGTGTTTTGAAGTGAGAATACGAAATTTTAATACCAGAGTGAGTTAACAAAGTATGAAAAATATTTGTGTAATTTTTAAAGTAAAAAAAAACATAGTTTTATAAGTGTTTTGAAGTGAGAATACGAAATTTTAATACCAGAGTGAGTTAACAAAGTATGAAAAATATTTGTGTAGTTTTTAAAGTAAAAAAAAACATAGTTTTATAAGTGTTTTGAAGTGAGAATACGAAATTTTAATACCAGAGTGAGTTAACAAAGTAAGAAAAATATTTGTGTAAATTTTAAAGTAAAAAAAAACATAGTTTTATAAGTGTTTTGAAGTGAGAATACGAAATTTTAATACCAGAGTGAGTTAACAAAGTATGAAAAATAGTTGTGTAATTTTTAAAGTAAAAAAAAACATAGTTTTTGATATGTTTTGAAGTGAGAATACGAAATTTTAATACCAGAGTGAGTTAACAAAGTAAGAAAAATAGTTGTGTAATTTTTAAAGTAAAAAAAAACATTGTTTTTGATATGTTTTGAAGTGAGAAATTAAAATTTTAATACCAGAGTGAGTTAACAATGTATGAAAAATAGTTAAAGTAATTTTTAAAGTAAAAAAAAACATTGTTTTTGATATGTTTTGAAGTGAGAATACGAAATTTTAATACCAGAGTGAGTTAACAATGTATGAAAAATAGTTGTGTAATTTTTAAAGTAAAAAAAAACATAGTTTTTGATATGTTTTGAAGTGAGAATACGAAATTTTAATACCAGAGTGAGTTAACAAAGTATGAAAAATATTTGTGTAATTTTTAAAGTAAAAAAAAACATAGTTTTTGATATGTTTTGAAGTGAGAATACGAAATTTTAATACCAGAGTGAGTTAACAAAGTAAGAAAAATAGTTGTGTAATTTTTAAAGTAAAAAAAAACATAGTTTTATAAGTGTTTTGAAGTGAGAATACGAAATTTTAATACCAGAGTGAGTTAACAAAGTATGAAAAATATGTTGTGTAATTTTTAAAGTAAAAAAAAAACATAGTTTTTGATATGTTTTGAAGTGAGAAATTAAAATTTTAATACCAGAGTGAGTTAACAAAGTAAGAAAAATAGTTGTGTAATTTTTAAAGTAAAAAAAAACATAGTTTTATAAGTGTTTTGAAGTGAGAATACGAAATTTTAATACCAGAGTGAGTTAACAAAGTAAGAAAAATAGTTGTGTAATTTTTAAAGTAAAAAAAAACATAGTTTTATAAGTGTTTTGAAGTGAGAATACGAAATTTTAATACCAGAGTGAGTTAACAAAGTATGAAAAATATTTGTGTAATTTTTAAAGTAAAAAAAAACATAGTTTTATAAGTGTTTTGAAGTGAGAATACGAAATTTTAATACCAGAGTGAGTTAACAAAGTATGAAAAATATTTGTGTAGTTTTTAAAGTAAAAAAAAACATAGTTTTATAAGTGTTTTGAAGTGAGAATACGAAATTTTAATACCAGAGTGAGTTAACAAAGTAAGAAAAATATTTGTGTAAATTTTAAAGTAAAAAAAAACATAGTTTTATAAGTGTTTTGAAGTGAGAATACGAAATTTTAATACCAGAGTGAGTTAACAATGTATGAAAAATAGTTAAAGTAATTTTTAAAGTAAAAAAAAACATTGTTTTTGATATGTTTTGAAGTGAGAAATTAAAATTTTAATACCAGAGTGAGTTAACAATGTATGAAAAATAGTTGTGTAATTTTTAAAGTAAAAAAAAACATTGTTTTTGATATGTTTTGAAGTGAGAAAT
Source organism: Loxodes magnus (assembly GCA_946699065.1). Classification (NCBI taxonomy): domain Eukaryota; phylum Ciliophora; class Karyorelictea; order Loxodida; family Loxodidae; genus Loxodes; species Loxodes magnus. The sequence goes on from CAMPDV010004451.1 coordinate 16,610, forward strand.
TAAAATTTTAATACCAGAGTGAGTTAACAATGTATGAAAAATAGTTAAAGTAATTTTAAAGTAAAAAAAAACATTGTTTTTGATATGTTTTGAAGTGAGAAATTAAAATTTTAATACCAGAGTGAGTTAACAATGTATGAAAAATAGTTGTGTAATTTTTAAAGTAAAAAAAAACATTGTTTTTGATATGTTTTGAAGTGAGAAATTAAAATTTTAATACCAGAGTGAGTTAACAATGTATGAAAAATAGTTGTGTAATTTTTAAAGTAAAAAAAAACATTGTTTTTGATATGTTTTGAAGTGAGAATACGAAATTTTAATACCAGAGTGAGTTAACAATGTATGAAAAATAGTTAAAGTAATTTTTAAAGTAAAAAAAAACATTGTTTTTGATATGTTTTGAAGTGAGAATACGAAATTTTAATACCAGAGTGAGTTAACAATGTATGAAAAATAGTTGTGTAATTTTTAAAGTAAAAAAAAACATTGTTTTTGATATGTTTTGAAGTGAGAAATTAAAATTTTAATACCAGAGTGAGTTAACAATGTATGAAAAATAGTTAAAGTAATTTTAAAGTAAAAAAAAACATTGTTTTTGATATGTTTTGAAGTGAGAAATTAAAATTTTAATACCAGAGTGAGTTAACAATGTATGAAAAATAGTTAAAGTAATTTTTAAAGTAAAAAAAAACATTGTTTTTGATATGTTTTGAAGTGAGAAATTAAAATTTTAATACCAGAGTGAGTTAACAATGTATGAAAAATAGTTGTGTAATTTTTAAAGTAAAAAAAAACATTGTTTTTGATATGTTTTGAAGTGAGAAATTAAAATTTTAATACCAGAGTGAGTTAACAATGTATGAAAAATAGTTAAAGTAATTTTTAAAGTAAAAAAAAACATTGTTTTTGATATGTTTTGAAGTGAGAATACGAAATTTTAATACCAGAGTGAGTTAACAATGTATGAAAAATAGTTAAAGTAATTTTTAAAGTAAAAAAAAACATTGTTTTTGATATGTTTTGAAGTGAGAAATTAAAATTTTAATACCAGAGTGAGTTAACAATGTATGAAAAATAGTTAAAGTAATTTTTAAAGTAAAAAAAAACATTGTTTTTGATATGTTTTGAAGTGAGAATACGAAATTTTAATACCAGAGTGAGTTAACAATGTATGAAAAATAGTTGTGTAATTTTTAAAGTAAAAAAAAACATAGTTTTATAAGTGTTTTGAAGTGAGAATACGAAATTTTAATACCAGAGTGAGTTAACAAAGTATGAAAAATAGTTGTGTAATTTTTAAAGTAAAAAAAAACATTGTTTTTGATATGTTTTGAAGTGAGAAATTAAAATTTTAATACCAGAGTGAGTTAACAATGTATGAAAAATAGTTAAAGTAATTTTTAAAGTAAAAAAAAACATTGTTTTTGATATGTTTTGAAGTGAGAAATTAAAATTTTAATACCAGAGTGAGTTAACAATGTATGAAAAATAGTTGTGTAATTTTTAAAGTAAAAAAAAACATTGTTTTTGATATGTTTTGAAGTGAGAAATTAAAATTTTAATACCAGAGTGAGTTAACAATGTATGAAAAATAGTTAAAGTAATTTTAAAGTAAAAAAAAACATTGTTTTTGATATGTTTTGAAGTGAGAAATTAAAATTTTAATACCAGAGTGAGTTAACAATGTATGAAAAATAGTTGTGTAATTTTTAAAGTAAAAAAAAACATTGTTTTTGATATGTTTTGAAGTGAGAAATTAAAATTTTAATACCAGAGTGAGTTAACAATGTATGAAAAATAGTTGTGTAATTTTTAAAGTAAAAAAAAACATAGTTTTATAAGTGTTTTGAAGTGAGAATACGAAATTTTAATACCAGAGTGAGTTAACAAAGTATGAAAAATAGTTGTGTAATTTTTAAAGTAAAAAAAAACATAGTTTTTGATATGTTTTGAAGTGAGAATACGAAATTTTAATACCAGAGTGAGTTAACAATGTATGAAAAATAGTTGTGTAATTTTTAAAGTAAAAAAAAACATTGTTTTTGATATGTTTTGAAGTGAGAAATTAAAATTTTAATACCAGAGTGAGTTAACAATGTATGAAAAATAGTTAAAGTAATTTTAAAGTAAAAAAAAACATTGTTTTTGATATGTTTTGAAGTGAGAAATTAAAATTTTAATACCAGAGTGAGTTAACAATGTATGAAAAATAGTTAAAGTAATTTTTAAAGTAAAAAAAAACATTGTTTTTGATATGTTTTGAAGTGAGAAATTAAAATTTTAATACCAGAGTGAGTTAACAATGTATGAAAAATAGTTGTGTAATTTTTAAAGTAAAAAAAAACATTGTTTTTGATATGTTTTGAAGTGAGAAATTAAAATTTTAATACCAGAGTGAGTTAACAATGTATGAAAAATAGTTAAAGTAATTTTTAAAGTAAAAAAAAACATTGTTTTTGATATGTTTTGAAGTGAGAATACGAAATTTTAATACCAGAGTGAGTTAACAATGTATGAAAAATAGTTAAAGTAATTTTTAAAGTAAAAAAAAACATTGTTTTTGATATGTTTTGAAGTGAGAAATTAAAATTTTAATACCAGAGTGAGTTAACAATGTATGAAAAATAGTTAAAGTAATTTTTAAAGTAAAAAAAAACATTGTTTTTGATATGTTTTGAAGTGAGAATACGAAATTTTAATACCAGAGTGAGTTAACAATGTATGAAAAATAGTTGTGTAATTTTTAAAGTAAAAAAAAACATAGTTTTATAAGTGTTTTGAAGTGAGAATACGAAATTTTAATACCAGAGTGAGTTAACAAAGTATGAAAAATAGTTGTGTAATTTTTAAAGTAAAAAAAAACATTGTTTTTGATATGTTTTGAAGTGAGAAATTAAAATTTTAATACCAGAGTGAGTTAACAATGTATGAAAAATAGTTAAAGTAATTTTTAAAGTAAAAAAAAACATTGTTTTTGATATGTTTTGAAGTGAGAATACGAAATTTTAATACCAGAGTGAGTTAACAATGTATGAAAAATAGTTGTGTAATTTTTAAAGTAAAAAAAAACATAGTTTTTGATATGTTTTGAAGTGAGAATACGAAATTTTAATACCAGAGTGAGTTAACAAAGTATGAAAAATATTTGTGTAGTTTTTAAAGTAAAAAAAAACATAGTTTTATAAGTGTTTTGAAGTGAGAATACGAAATTTTAATACCAGAGTGAGTTAACAAAGTATGAAAAATAGTTGTGTAATTTTTAAAGTAAAAAAAAACATAGTTTTATAAGTGTTTTGAAGTGAGAATACGAAATTTTAATACCAGAGTGAGTTAACAAAGTATGAAAAATAGTTGTGTAATTTTTAAAGTAAAAAAAAACATAGTTTTTGATATGTTTTGAAGTGAGAATACGAAATTTTAATACCAGAGTGAGTTAACAAAGTATGAAAAATATTTGTGTAATTTTTAAAGTAAAAAAAAACATAGTTTTTGATATGTTTTGAAGTGAGAATACGAAATTTTAATACCAGAGTGAGTTAACAAAGTAAGAAAAATAGTTGTGTAATTTTTAAAGTAAAAAAAAACATAGTTTTATAAGTGTTTTGAAGTGAGAATACGAAATTTTAATACCAGAGTGAGTTAACAAAGTATGAAAAATATGTTGTGTAATTTTTAAAGTAAAAAAAAAACATAGTTTTTGATATGTTTTGAAGTGAGAATACGAAATTTTAATACCAGAGTGAGTTAACAAAGTAAGAAAAATAGTTGTGTAATTTTTAAAGTAAAAAAAAACATAGTTTTATAAGTGTTTTGAAGTGAGAATACGAAATTTTAATACCAGAGTGAGTTAACAAAGTATGAAAAATATTTGTGTAATTTTTAAAGTAAAAAAAAACATAGTTTTATAAGTGTTTTGAAGTGAGAATACGAAATTTTAATACCAGAGTGAGTTAACAAAGTATGAAAAATATTTGTGTAGTTTTTAAAGTAAAAAAAAACATAGTTTTATAAGTGTTTTGAAGTGAGAATACGAAATTTTAATACCAGAGTGAGTTAACAAAGTAAGAAAAATATTTGTGTAAATTTTAAAGTAAAAAAAAACATAGTTTTATAAGTGTTTTGAAGTGAGAATACGAAATTTTAATACCAGAGTGAGTTAACAAAGTATGAAAAATAGTTGTGTAATTTTTAAAGTAAAAAAAAACATAGTTTTTGATATGTTTTGAAGTGAGAATACGAAATTTTAATACCAGAGTGAGTTAACAATGTATGAAAAATAGTTGTGTAATTTTTAAAGTAAAAAAAAACATAGTTTTATAAGTGTTTTGAAGTGAGAATACGAAATTTTAATACCAGAGTGAGTTAACAAAGTATGAAAAATATTTGTGTAATTTTTAAAGTAAAAAAAAACATAGTTTTTGATATGTTTTGAAGTGAGAATACGAAATTTTAATACCAGAGTGAGTTAACAAAGTATGAAAAATAGTTGTGTAATTTTTAAAGTAAAAAAAAACATAGTTTTATAAGTGTTTTGAAGTGAGAATACGAAATTTTAATACCAGAGTGAGTTAACAAAGTATGAAAAATATTTGTGTAGTTTTTAAAGTAAAAAAAAACATAGTTTTATAAGTGTTTTGAAGTGAGAAATTAAAATTTTAATACCAGAGTGAGTTAACAATGTATGAAAAATAGTTGTGTAATTTTTAAAGTAAAAAAAAACATTGTTTTTGATATGTTTTGAAGTGAGAAATTAAAATTTTAATACCAGAGTGAGTTAACAATGTATGAAAAATAGTTGTGTAATTTTTAAAGTAAAAAAAAACATTGTTTTTGATATGTTTTGAAGTGAGAATACGAAATTTTAATACCATAGTGAGTTAACAATGTATGAAAAATAGTTAAAGTAATTTTAAAGTAAAAAAAAACATTGTTTTTGATATGTTTTGAAGTGAGAATACGAAATTTTAATACCAGAGTGAGTTAACAATGTATGAAAAATAGTTGTGTAATTTTTAAAGTAAAAAAAAACATTGTTTTTGATATGTTTTGAAGTGAGAATACGAAATTTTAATACCAGAGTGAGTTAACAATGTATGAAAAATAGTTGTGTAATTTTTAAAGTAAAAAAAAACATTGTTTTTGATATGTTTTGAAGTGAGAAATTAAAATTTTAATACCAGAGTGAGTTAACAATGTATGAAAAATAGTTGTGTAATTTTTAAAGTAAAAAAAAACATTGTTTTTGATATGTTTTGAAGTGAGAAATTAAAATTTTAATACCAGAGTGAGTTAACAATGTATGAAAAATAGTTAAAGTAATTTTAAAGTAAAAAAAAACATTGTTTTTGATATGTTTTGAAGTGAGAAATTAAAATTTTAATACCAGAGTGAGTTAACAATGTATGAAAAATAGTTGTGTAATTTTTAAAGTAAAAAAAAACATTGTTTTTGATATGTTTTGAAGTGAGAAATTAAAATTTTAATACCAGAGTGAGTTAACAATGTATGAAAAATAGTTGTGTAATTTTTAAAGTAAAAAAAAACATTGTTTTTGATATGTTTTGAAGTGAGAATACGAAATTTTAATACCAGAGTGAGTTAACAATGTATGAAAAATAGTTAAAGTAATTTTTAAAGTAAAAAAAAACATTGTTTTTGATATGTTTTGAAGTGAGAATACGAAATTTTAATACCAGAGTGAGTTAACAATGTATGAAAAATAGTTGTGTAATTTTTAAAGTAAAAAAAAACATTGTTTTTGATATGTTTTGAAGTGAGAAATTAAAATTTTAATACCAGAGTGAGTTAACAATGTATGAAAAATAGTTAAAGTAATTTTAAAGTAAAAAAAAACATTGTTTTTGATATGTTTTGAAGTGAGAAATTAAAATTTTAATACCAGAGTGAGTTAACAATGTATGAAAAATAGTTGTGTAATTTTTAAAGTAAAAAAAAACATTGTTTTTGATATGTTTTGAAGTGAGAAATTAAAATTTTAATACCAGAGTGAGTTAACAATGTATGAAAAATAGTTAAAGTAATTTTAAAGTAAAAAAAAACATTGTTTTTGATATGTTTTGAAGTGAGAAATTAAAATTTTAATACCAGAGTGAGTTAACAATGTATGAAAAATAGTTAAAGTAATTTTAAAGTAAAAAAAAACATTGTTTTTGATATGTTTTGAAGTGAGAAATTAAAATTTTAATACCAGAGTGAGTTAACAATGTATGAAAAATAGTTGTGTAATTTTTAAAGTAAAAAAAAACATTGTTTTTGATATGTTTTGAAGTGAGAAATTAAAATTTTAATACCAGAGTGAGTTAACAATGTATGAAAAATAGTTGTGTAATTTTTAAAGTAAAAAAAAACATTGTTTTTGATATGTTTTGAAGTGAGAATACGAAATTTTAATACCAGAGTGAGTTAACAATGTATGAAAAATAGTTAAAGTAATTTTTAAAGTAAAAAAAAACATTGTTTTTGATATGTTTTGAAGTGAGAATACGAAATTTTAATACCAGAGTGAGTTAACAATGTATGAAAAATAGTTGTGTAATTTTTAAAGTAAAAAAAAACATTGTTTTTGATATGTTTTGAAGTGAGAAATTAAAATTTTAATACCAGAGTGAGTTAACAATGTATGAAAAATAGTTAAAGTAATTTTAAAGTAAAAAAAAACATTGTTTTTGATATGTTTTGAAGTGAGAAATTAAAATTTTAATACCAGAGTGAGTTAACAATGTATGAAAAATAGTTAAAGTAATTTTTAAAGTAAAAAAAAACATTGTTTTTGATATGTTTTGAAGTGAGAAATTAAAATTTTAATACCAGAGTGAGTTAACAATGTATGAAAAATAGTTGTGTAATTTTTAAAGTAAAAAAAAACATTGTTTTTGATATGTTTTGAAGTGAGAAATTAAAATTTTAATACCAGAGTGAGTTAACAATGTATGAAAAATAGTTAAAGTAATTTTAAAGTAAAAAAAAACATTGTTTTTGATATGTTTTGAAGTGAGAAATTAAAATTTTAATACCAGAGTGAGTTAACAAAGTATGAAAAATAGTTGTGTAATTTTTAAAGTAAAAAAAAACATAGTTTTATAAGTGTTTTGAAGTGAGAATACGAAATTTTAATACCAGAGTGAGTTAACAAAGTATGAAAAATAGTTGTGTAATTTTTAAAGTAAAAAAAAACATAGTTTTTGATATGTTTTGAAGTGAGAATACGAAATTTTAATACCAGAGTGAGTTAACAAAGTAAGAAAAATAGTTGTGTAATTTTTAAAGTAAAAAAAAACATTGTTTTTGATATGTTTTGAAGTGAGAAATTAAAATTTTAATACCAGAGTGAGTTAACAATGTATGAAAAATAGTTAAAGTAATTTTAAAGTAAAAAAAAACATAGTTTTATAAGTGTTTTGAAGTGAGAAATTAAAATTTTAATACCAGAGTGAGTTAACAATGTATGAAAAATAGTTAAAGTAATTTTTAAAGTAAAAAAAAACATTGTTTTTGATATGTTTTGAAGTGAGAAATTAAAATTTTAATACCAGAGTGAGTTAACAATGTATGAAAAATAGTTGTGTAATTTTTAAAGTAAAAAAAAACATTGTTTTTGATATGTTTTGAAGTGAGAAATTAAAATTTTAATACCAGAGTGAGTTAACAATGTATGAAAAATAGTTAAAGTAATTTTTAAAGTAAAAAAAAACATTGTTTTTGATATGTTTTGAAGTGAGAAATTAAAATTTTAATACCAGAGTGAGTTAACAATGTATGAAAAATAGTTAAAGTAATTTTTAAAGTAAAAAAAAACATTGTTTTTGATATGTTTTGAAGTGAGAATACGAAATTTTAATACCAGAGTGAGTTAACAATGTATGAAAAATAGTTAAAGTAATTTTAAAGTAAAAAAAAACATTGTTTTTGATATGTTTTGAAGTGAGAAATTAAAATTTTAATACCAGAGTGAGTTAACAATGTATGAAAAATAGTTAAAGTAATTTTTAAAGTAAAAAAAAACATTGTTTTTGATATGTTTTGAAGTGAGAATACGAAATTTTAATACCAGAGTGAGTTAACAATGTATGAAAAATAGTTAAAGTAATTTTTAAAGTAAAAAAAAACATTGTTTTTGATATGTTTTGAAGTGAGAATACGAAATTTTAATACCAGAGTGAGTTAACAATGTATGAAAAATAGTTGTGTAATTTTTAAAGTAAAAAAAAACATAGTTTTATAAGTGTTTTGAAGTGAGAATACGAAATTTTAATACCAGAGTGAGTTAACAAAGTATGAAAAATAGTTGTGTAATTTTTAAAGTAAAAAAAAACATAGTTTTATAAGTGTTTTGAAGTGAGAATACGAAATTTTAATACCAGAGTGAGTTAACAAAGTATGAAAAATATTTGTGTAGTTTTTAAAGTAAAAAAAAACATAGTTTTATAAGTGTTTTGAAGTGAGAATACGAAATTTTAATACCAGAGTGAGTTAACAAAGTATGAAAAATAGTTGTGTAATTTTTAAAGTAAAAAAAAACATAGATTTTGATATGTTTTGAAGTGAGAAATTAAAATTTTAATACCAGAGTGAGTTAACAATGTATGAAAAATAGTTAAAGTAATTTTTAAAGTAAAAAAAAACATAGTTTTATAAGTGTTTTGAAGTGAGAATACGAAATTTTAATACCAGAGTGAGTTAACAAAGTATGAAAAATATTTGTGTAATTTTTAAAGTAAAAAAAAACATAGTTTTATAAGTGTTTTGAAGTGAGAATACGAAATTTTAATACCAGAGTGAGTTAACAAAGTAAGAAAAATAGTTGTGTAATTTTTAAAGTAAAAAAAAACATAGTTTTATAAGTGTTTTGAAGTGAGAATACGAAATTTTAATACCAGAGTGAGTTAACAAAGTATGAAAAATATTTGTGTAATTTTTAAAGTAAAAAAAAACATAGTTTTATAAGTGTTTTGAAGTGAGAATACGAAATTTTAATACCAGAGTGAGTTAACAAAGTATGAAAAATATGTTGTGTAATTTTTAAAGTAAAAAAAAACATAGTTTTTGATATGTTTTGAAGTGAGAATACGAAATTTTAATACCAGAGTGAGTTAACAAAGTATGAAAAATATTTGTGTAATTTTTAAAGTAAAAAAAAACATAGTTTTATAAGTGTTTTGAAGTGAGAATACGAAATTTTAATACCAGAGTGAGTTAACAAAGTATGAAAAATAGTTGTGTAATTTTTAAAGTAAAAAAAAACATAGTTTTTGATATGTTTTGAAGTGAGAATACGAAATTTTAATACCAGAGTGAGTTAACAAAGTATGAAAAATATTTGTGTAATTTTTAAAGTAAAAAAAAACATAGTTTTATAAGTGTTTTGAAGTGAGAATACGAAATTTTAATACCAGAGTGAGTTAACAAAGTATGAAAAATAGTTGTGTAATTTTTAAAGTAAAAAAAAACATAGTTTTATAAGTGTTTTGAAGTGAGAATACGAAATTTTAATACCAGAGTGAGTTAACAAAGTATGAAAAATATTTGTGTAATTTTTAAAGTAAAAAAAAACATAGTTTTTGATATGTTTTGAAGTGAGAATACGAAATTTTAATACCAGAGTGAGTTAACAAAGTAAGAAAAATAGTTGTGTAATTTTTAAAGTAAAAAAAAACATAGTTTTTGATATGTTTTGAAGTGAGAATACGAAATTTTAATACCAGAGTGAGTTAACAAAGTATGAAAAATAGTTAAAGTAATTTTTAAAGTAAAAAAAAACATTGTTTTTGATATGTTTTGAAGTGAGAATACGAAATTTTAATACCAGAGTGAGTTAACAAAGTATGAAAAATATTTGTGTAATTTTTAAAGTAAAAAAAAACATAGTTTTTGATATGTTTTGAAGTGAGAATACGAAATTTTAATACCAGAGTGAGTTAACAAAGTATGAAAAATAGTTGTGTAATTTTTAAAGTAAAAAAAAACATAGTTTTATAAGTGTTTTGAAGTGAGAATACGAAATTTTAATACCAGAGTGAGTTAACAAAGTAAGAAAAATAGTTTGTAATTTTTAAAGTAAAAAAAAACATAGTTTTTGATATGTTTTGAAGTGAGAATACGAAATTTTAATACCAGAGTGAGTTAACAAAGTATGAAAAATAGTTGTGTAATTTTTAAAGTAAAAAAAAACATAGTTTTATAAGTGTTTTGAAGTGAGAATACGAAATTTTAATACCAGAGTGAGTTAACAAAGTATGAAAAATAGTTGTGTAATTTTTAAAGTAAAAAAAAACATAGTTTTATAAGTGTTTTGAAGTGAGAATACGAAATTTTAATACCAGAGTGAGTTAACAAAGTATGAAAAATATGTTGTGTAATTTTTAAAGTAAAAAAAAACATAGTTTTTGATATGTTTTGAAGTGAGAATACGAAATTTTAATACCAGAGTGAGTTAACAAAGTATGAAAAATAGTTGTGTAATTTTTAAAGTAAAAAAAAACATAGTTTTATAAGTGTTTTGAAGTGAGAATACGAAATTTTAATACCAGAGTGAGTTAACAAAGTATGAAAAATAGTTGTGTAATTTTTAAAGTAAAAAAAAACATAGTTTTTGATATGTTTTGAAGTGAGAATACGAAATTTTAATACCAGAGTGAGTTAACAAAGTATGAAAAATATTTGTGTAATTTTTAAAGTAAAAAAAAACATAGTTTTATAAGTGTTTTGAAGTGAGAATACGAAATTTTAATACCAGAGTGAGTTAACAAAGTATGAAAAATAGTTGTGTAATTTTTAAAGTAAAAAAAAACATAGTTTTATAAGTGTTTTGAAGTGAGAATACGAAATTTTAATACCAGAGTGAGTTAACAAAGTATGAAAAATATTTGTGTAATTTTTAAAGTAAAAAAAAACATAGTTTTTGATATGTTTTGAAGTGAGAATACGAAATTTTAATACCAGAGTGAGTTAACAAAGTAAGAAAAATAGTTGTGTAATTTTTAAAGTAAAAAAAAACATAGTTTTTGATATGTTTTGAAGTGAGAATACGAAATTTTAATACCAGAGTGAGTTAACAATGTATGAAAAATAGTTAAAGTAATTTTTAAAGTAAAAAAAAACATTGTTTTTGATATGTTTTGAAGTGAGAATACGAAATTTTAATACCAGAGTGAGTTAACAAAGTATGAAAAATATTTGTGTAATTTTTAAAGTAAAAAAAAACATAGTTTTTGATATGTTTTGAAGTGAGAATACGAAATTTTAATACCAGAGTGAGTTAACAAAGTATGAAAAATAGTTGTGTAATTTTTAAAGTAAAAAAAAACATAGTTTTATAAGTGTTTTGAAGTGAGAATACGAAATTTTAATACCAGAGTGAGTTAACAAAGTAAGAAAAATAGTTTGTAATTTTTAAAGTAAAAAAAAACATAGTTTTTGATATGTTTTGAAGTGAGAATACGAAATTTTAATACCAGAGTGAGTTAACAAAGTATGAAAAATAGTTGTGTAATTTTTAAAGTAAAAAAAAACATAGTTTTATAAGTGTTTTGAAGTGAGAATACGAAATTTTAATACCAGAGTGAGTTAACAAAGTAAGAAAAATAGTTGTGTAATTTTTAAAGTAAAAAAAAACATAGTTTTTGATATGTTTTGAAGTGAGAATACGAAATTTTAATACCAGAGTGAGTTAACAAAGTATGAAAAATAGTTGTGTAATTTTTAAAGTAAAAAAAAACATAGTTTTATAAGTGTTTTGAAGTGAGAATACGAAATTTTAATACCAGAGTGAGTTAACAAAGTAAGAAAAATAGTTGTGTAATTTTTAAAGTAAAAAAAAACATAATTTTTGATATGTTTTGAAGTGAGAATACGAAATTTTAATACCAGAGTGAGTTAACAAAGTAAGAAAAATAGTTGTGTAATTTTTAAAGTAAAAAAAAGCATAGTTTTATAAGTGTTTTGAAGTGAGAATACGAAATTTTAATACCAGAGTGAGTTAACAAAGTATGAAAAATAGTTGTGTAATTTTTAAAGTAAAAAAAAACATAGTTTTTGATATGTTTTGAAGTGAGAATACGAAATTTTAATACCAGAGTGAGTTAACAAAGTATGAAAAATAGTTGTGTAATTTTTAAAGTAAAAAAAAACATAGTTTTATAAGTGTTTTGAAGTGAGAATACGAAATTTTAATACCAGAGTGAGTTAACAAAGTATGAAAAATAGTTGTGTAATTTTTAAAGTAAAAAAAAACATAGTTTTTGATATGTTTTGAAGTGAGAATACGAAATTTTAATACCAGAGTGAGTTAACAAAGTATGAAAAATATTTGTGTAATTTTTAAAGTAAAAAAAAACATAGTTTTTGATATGTTTTGAAGTGAGAATACGAAATTTTAATACCAGAGTGAGTTAACAAAGTAAGAAAAATAGTTGTGTAATTTTTAAAGTAAAAAAAAACATAATTTTTGATATGTTTTGAAGTGAGAATACGAAATTTTAATACCAGAGTGAGTTAACAAAGTATGAAAAATAGTTGTGTAATTTTTAAAGTAAAAAAAAACATAGTTTTATAAGTGTTTTGAAGTGAGAATACGAAATTTTAATACCAGAGTGAGTTAACAAAGTATGAAAAATATTTGTGTAATTTTTAAAGTAAAAAAAAACATTGTTTTTGATATGTTTTGAAGTGAGAATACGAAATTTTAATACCAGAGTGAGTTAACAAAGTAAGAAAAATAGTTGTGTAATTTTTAAAGTAAAAAAAAACATAATTTTTGATATGTTTTGAAGTGAGAATACGTAATTTTAATACCAGAGTGAGTTAACAAAGTAAGAAAAATATGTTGTGTAATTTTTAAAGTAAAAAAAAACATAGTTTTATAAGTGTTTTGAAGTGAGAATACGAAATTTTAATACCAGAGTGAGTTAACAAAGTATGAAAAATAGTTGTGTAATTTTTAAAGTAAAAAAAAACATAGTTTTTGATATGTTTTGAAGTGAGAATACGAAATTTTAATACCAGAGTGAGTTAACAAAGTAAGAAAAATAGTTGTGTAATTTTTAAAGTAAAAAAAAACATAGTTTTATAAGTGTTTTGAAGTGAGAATACGAAATTTTAATACCAGAGTGAGTTAACAAAGTATGAAAAATAGTTGTGTAATTTTTAAAGTAAAAAAAAACATAGTTTTATAAGTGTTTTGAAGTGAGAATACGAAATTTTAATACCAGAGTGAGTTAACAAAGTATGAAAAATATTTGTGTAAATTTTAAAGTAAAAAAAAACATAGTTTTTGATATGTTTTGAAGTGAGAATACGAAATTTTAATACCAGAGTGAGTTAACAAAGTAAGAAAAATAGTTGTGTAATTTTTAAAGTAAAAAAAAACATAATTTTTGATATGTTTTGAAGTGAGAATACGTAATTTTAATACCAGAGTGAGTTAACAAAGTATGAAAAATATGTTGTGTAATTTTTAAAGTAAAAAAAAACATAGTTTTATAAGTGTTTTGAAGTGAGAATACGAAATTTTAATACCAGAGTGAGTTAACAAAGTATGAAAAATAGTTGTGTAATTTTTAAAGTAAAAAAAAACATAGTTTTTGATATGTTTTGAAGTGAGAATACGAAATTTTAATACCAGAGTGAGTTAACAAAGTATGAAAAATAGTTGTGTAATTTTTAAAGTAAAAAAAAACATAGTTTTATAAGTGTTTTGAAGTGAGAATACGAAATTTTAATACCAGAGTGAGTTAACAAAGTATGAAAAATATTTGTGTAGTTTTTAAAGTAAAAAAAAACATAGTTTTATAAGTGTTTTGAAGTGAGAATACGAAATTTTAATACCAGAGTGAGTTAACAAAGTATGAAAAATATTTGTGTAATTTTTAAAGTAAAAAAAAACATTGTTTTTGATATGTTTTGAAGTGAGAATACGAAATTTTAATACCAGAGTGAGTTAACAAAGTATGAAAAATAGTTGTGTAATTTTTAAAGTAAAAAAAAACATAGTTTTTGATATGTTTTGAAGTGAGAATACGAAATTTTAATACCAGAGTGAGTTAACAAAGTATGAAAAATAGTTGTGTAATTTTTAAAGTAAAAAAAAACATAGTTTTATAAGTGTTTTGAAGTGAGAATACGAAATTTTAATACCAGAGTGAGTTAACAAAGTATGAAAAATATTTGTGTAGTTTTTAAAGTAAAAAAAAACATAGTTTTATAAGTGTTTTGAAGTGAGAATACGAAATTTTAATACCAGAGTGAGTTAACAAAGTATGAAAAATATTTGTGTAATTTTTAAAGTAAAAAAAAACATAATTTTTGATATGTTTTGAAGTGAGAATACGAAATTTTAATACCAGAGTGAGTTAACAAAGTATGAAAAATAGTTGTGTAATTTTTAAAGTAAAAAAAAACATAGTTTTATAAGTGTTTTGAAGTGAGAATACGAAATTTTAGTACCAGAGTGAGTTAACAAAGTATGAAAAATATTTGTGTAAATTTTAAAGTAAAAAAAAACATAGTTTTATAAGTGTTTTGAAGTGAGAATACGAAATTTTAATACCAGAGTGAGTTAACAAAGTATGAAAAATATTTGTGTAATTTTTAAAGTAAAAAAAAACATAGTTTTTGATATGTTTTGAAGTGAGAATACGAAATTTTAATACCAGAGTGAGTTAACAAAGTAAGAAAAATAGTTGTGTAATTTTTAAAGTAAAAAAAAACATAATTTTTGATATGTTTTGAAGTGAGAATACGTAATTTTAATACCAGAGTGAGTTAACAAAGTAAGAAAAATAGTTGTGTAATTTTTAAAGTAAAAAAAAACATAGTTTTATAAGTGTTTTGAAGTGAGAATACGAAATTTTAATACCAGAGTGAGTTAACAAAGTATGAAAAATAGTTGTGTAATTTTTAAAGTAAAAAAAAACATAGTTTTTGATATGTTTTGAAGTGAGAATACGAAATTTTAATACCAGAGTGAGTTAACAAAGTATGAAAAATAGTTGTGTAATTTTTAAAGTAAAAAAAAACATAGTTTTATAAGTGTTTTGAAGTGAGAATACGAAATTTTAATACCAGAGTGAGTTAACAAAGTATGAAAAATAGTTGTGTAATTTTTAAAGTAAAAAAAAACATAGTTTTATAAGTGTTTTGAAGTGAGAATACGAAATTTTAATACCAGAGTGAGTTAACAAAGTATGAAAAATATTTGTGTAATTTTTAAAGTAAAAAAAAACATAGTTTTATAAGTGTTTTGAAGTGAGAATACGAAATTTTAATACCAGAGTGAGTTAACAAAGTATGAAAAATATTTGTGTAATTTTTAAAGTAAAAAAAAACATAGTTTTTGATATGTTTTGAAGTGAGAATACGAAATTTTAATACCAGAGTGAGTTAACAAAGTAAGAAAAATAGTTGTGTAATTTTTAAAGTAAAAAAAAACATAATTTTTGATATGTTTTGAAGTGAGAATACGTAATTTTAATACCAGAGTGAGTTAACAAAGTAAGAAA